>JAANYP010009635.1:0-19651 GCA_020465985.1 Centrapalus pauciflorus
TCAAAATCTAGCATTCATACTTATATTTCATGATAATAGGCTTGTATGAGACATAATTACTTCAATTAAATCATAATTGGTCAAAATCTAGCATTCACACTTATAATTCATGATAATAGGCGTCTACTTCAATTAAATCATAATAGGTTTGTATTTACTTACCCAAGTAAGTCTTGCTTCCTCGTTAGCCCACCCTCGATTTTCCCTGAAATGCATGTCGTGCCAGTTGTCGACAATCCCTGGCACTTCCTTTGTCTCGGGATTCATCTATTAATAAAAAAATACATATTATTAGTAGTAAACTCATGGCATACTGAAAACATCTAACATACAACAAAGTTTAGGCATTTGACCTTCTTATATCGTGCATTAACGTATGTGTTGCTCCCATGATAGCTTGGATATTTGGATTGTTTTCTATTAGCAGAATTAGTTTGGGACCGACGCTGCCACTTTGGATCTAGGAAAATGTCATCAATCAATTTATTCCAAGTCGACTCTGTCAAACGTTTAGGTGGATTTACCTTTGCATTTTGAATATCCTCGTAACCGCCATTCTTTATAAAATGCTCCTTGTACCGGTACTTGCTATCAGCATAGCGGTCTGCACACTGTCGATCAATTGACTGAAGAATCCGATCAAAATCGGGCGCACTAGACTGAAGATCAAAATATGACTACAAAAGCAAAGAAAATTAATCAAACACTATATATAATTTACCTCAATCACAATATATTATTCAAACACTGTATATATAATTTACCTCAATCCGTGGAAGAATTTTGGCCCTATCTTCTAAAGGGACCTGGTCCCAACTTGGATAATAAGGTGGGATGATGTTGCGTACCAAATTTCCAATCAATGTAGCCAACATAGGGGCATTGTCCCCGAGTGGCTTATACGTTTCTTCTATAGATCGATCAAAGTCCATAGGTAATGGTCGCATCCCATTTTTTGCCAACGCCGCCTCAAGATTCTTTCCAACGGCGATTCCTCTTCTCGGACGAGCTGCTTTAACATAGAAATTGAATTATACCATATATATACGACTTTAAAAGTTAAATAACTAAATTACAACAATGTGAGCACAATATTAAGATACTTACATGACTGACACGGTGCATCGATCCTACTCGGCCCCCGATGAGGAGGATCACCACCACAATCACCACCGTGTCCACGTGCAACTGCAGCACACATATCTAAATGACAAACAAAAGTTATATAATTGAACTACAACAATATGTGCACAATATTAAGGTACTTACGAACACAAATTGAAATCAAACTACAAAAATTGAACTTAAAATTCAAATTACAATTACAAGGTACTTAAAGAAATCAAATTATAACATATTAATCTGAATCATTGCTTGAGCAATATTGAGGTACTTGATCACCATCTTCATCATCCATGTCAGCTTCTTCATCTTCATCATCCATGTAATCTTCTTCATCTTCATCATCTAAGTGAACGAACTCATTTTCATCATTAATGAAGTTGTCATCGTCTAATACAAGCGGAGTAGTAGAGATGTCACCAACAACACTTGACTGACCGGCCACGACTCTATTAACACATGGCAAGTCGCCCAAGTCCACAATCAACACAATTTCAGATGAGATATTGTTGTGTACAACATCCACCTCGTTAACATCATCAACGGTTGAAAGATCCCAAACTTTCCGATGGTTAACATCTTCAACAACTCTCCAATGTTGGTTGTGAGAAGGATCTTCGATGTAGAACACTTGTTTCGCTTGTGTTGCCAGGATGAACTGGTCATTTTTGTATGCTTCGGAACTCACATTGATGCTAGTGATATTATTCTTAGTAACGCATCGTCCCTGTCTTCGATCGGTATTGAACCACTTACAACGAAACAACACAACCGAATAAGAATTCAGATAATGTAACTCTAATATCTCCTCCAACTGTCCATAAAATGTTGAACCATCTATTCCGGGAACTGCAATACCACTGTTTTGGGTGGTACGTCGTATATCACGATTATGTACCACAAATCTGACACCATTGACTATACAAGCGGTAAAACTATTTGCGTTGAAGTTAGAACCTTGTGATAAAGCATGTAATTCGTCAGTACACTCAGGGGACCCTATCTGTCGTAAACGATACATCTATAAAATGAAAAACATATAAGTTCAGATAATATATTCTTAAAAAACAATATGTTATGTGTGACATTAGTTTACCTTCGTATAAAACCATGATGCAAAATCTTGTTGAAGATTTCTTCCGGGCATTTCAGAGTTACATTGACTGTATAAATAATTAAATTAATAAAGTTCACAATTATATATTTTATTTAAGTCAGATTGAAGTTAAAGATACTTACTCCATGAATGGTTGTAATTCAGGGCAGTTGTTCAGTACATACCACTCGACTGCTTTTCGAACCGAGTCTTGAAGAGATACACATTTTTTCTTTGTAATCGGTCGGCATTGTGACTCAAACACAGACAACTGCCTCTTTGTAACGACGATATCCTCATTTCTGTCAGGACGATTAAACTTGGTCTGTACACCCTGAAGATACATGGAACAAAATGTCAAAGCTTCGTCCGCTACATAACCTTCTGCGATGGAACCCTCGGGTTTAGCTTTATTTCTGACATAGTTTTTCAACTTCTTCATATATCTCTCAAAAGGATACATCCATCTCATGTATACAGGTCCTCCAAGAATAGCCTCCTCTGGCAAATGAATAACCAAGTGAACCATTACGTCAAAGAATGCAGGAGGAAAAATCATTTCCAATTTACACATAATGTTTATCAACTCCTTTTCGGCTTTCATCATATCTTCAACAACCAACGTTCGTGCACAAATCTGTTTAAAGAAAGTACAAAACTCACAAATCGTGGTTGCGATATCATTGTCTAGGTATCCACGAACGCCTATTGGTAGTAAGCGCTGCATAAGAATGTGTGAATCATGAGACTTCAACCCCGTAATGTTGGTATCATTTTCAATCACTTTCTTCTTAAAATTTGACCCAAACCCATCAGGAAGTTTAACTCGTTTTATAAACTGGCAGATCGGCGTCTATTTTCTGCAGTAAATGAGTAAATCGGATGTGGTTTTACTGACTTGTTGTCTTTCTTTTGAAGCCAGAGTTCTTTCCGAATACCCAACCTTTTCAAGTCTTCTCTAGCATTTGGCGTGTCTTTAGATTTATCATTCATCAACAACGTACCCAATAAACTATCGCAAACATTTTTTTCTATATGCATAACATCTAAATTATGCTTGAGTCGAAGAGAAGACCAATACGGAAGCTCGTAGAAAATGCTCCGTTTGGTCCAATTCAACTCTTTCAAATCATGTTTTCTTTTCAAACCTCCGTGATTGGGATGTTTACCCGGCTTAAGATTCGGCAACTGAGCTAGCTGTTTGAGTATAGTTGCAGTAGTCAATGGTTTAGGCGAGGTCTTTTTTCATGTTCACCATCAAACAAATCACTTTTTCTCCAACGATGACCGGAAGGTAACCACCTTCTGTGACCAACGTAAGCCGTCTTCCCAATAACACGACATGAAGGAGTATCTTCATTACAAGTTGGACATGCTAGATACCCTTGACCACTCCATCCAGATAGACTACTACGAGCAGGGAAATCGTTGATAGTCCATAATAATGCAGCACGCATTGTGAAGACGGTGTTTGTGAAGGTGTCTTTTGTTTGTACACCTTCATCCCACAACATTTTTAGCTCATCAACCAGCGGCTGCAAAAATACATCCATGTCCTTCGCAGGTGATTTAGGACCCGGTATCAACAATGTCAACATAAACGAAGACTCTTTCATGCATATCCATGGAGGCGTATTATATGTGGTTAAAATGACTGGCCACATACTATATGACAAACTCATATTACCGAAAGGATTAAAACCATCAGCAGCCAAACCCAATCGAACATTTCTGGGTTCTTTAGCGAACTCTGGATATGTTGTGTCAAACTCTTTCCAGGCGGTGCCATCAACGGGATGACGCATTTTGCCATCTTGCGATCGTCCAGTATTATGCCAAATCATCTCTTTTGCAGTGTGTCTGGAACTATACATACGTTTAAGCCTGGAGGTCAACGGGAAGTAACGTAACACCTTCTGAGGAACTTTCTTCGCGGTTGCCTTATCGTCATACCATCTACTATCACCACAAATCGGACATGTTTGTTTTAATTCGTTCTCTTTCCAGAACAAACAACAATCATTTTTGCAAACATGGATCGTTTGGTACCCTAACCCTATCTTTCTCATCTTCTTCTTAGCTTCGTAGTATGAAGTTGGAATCCTATTATCTTTTGGAAGTGCAAACTTCAAAAACTCTAAAAGCTGATCAAATGAACTATCAGTCCATTTGTTCATGGCCTTCATGTGTAAGAGTTTTGCTAAGCAATTTAAAGAAGACAACCACGTGCAACCAGGGTACAACTCTGTTTCGATCTCCTCAAACAATACAGCAAATTGCTGGTCAACCCCACTACCTCCTGCATCTGATGTTCCTTCATCTTCAACTGCCGGTTCACTAGTGTTTTGCTCCCCAATAAGGTCGTTCATGACATCAATCATCTCATCTGTTGCTGGAGCTATCTGATTCACAACTCGAGGAGCAGCCGGTTCACCATGAAAAAACCATTGAGTGTATGATCGCTGAAACCCTCTCACATGTATATGACCCTCTACAATAACGGGGGGGTGAAAATACATGTTCAAACACTTTCTACACGGACATCTCACTTTCCCTTCTTCGTTGACGTAATTCTTAGCAATATCCATAAAACTTGCTAAACCATCCAAAAACTCTTTTGAGTTACGTCTATTCGATGCACACCAACTCTTATCAATCGTCATAACTGCTTTATTAGAAAAGTTAAAACTAAGTATATTGTGTTCGATATGTCTAAGGGTAGGCTACTAAACCCACTTTTTGAATATCTTACCTCATATGTGAATGCATATTACACGAATGGTCGTTTAAGAAAAATTCGGCAGCATTTCCCCTTAGCTCCCAAGTATATATATATATATACAAATATATACCCGAGAAGCAAAGAGAAAATGACAACCGAATCTTCCTTAAACAACCAATCAATGTAATACACATTCACATCCTAAATGAAGTAAGTATTCAAAAAGCAGTCCCAAATTGGGGACAATCCGAAATTAATTTCTAAATCAACTCGGACGGGTATATATATTCTAAGCTTATGATGATTATTGTAAATTGATTTAAAGAAAAAGAAGTAAATTTATAAACAAAACACGTAAATATGAGTTATATTATAAATAAAGTCAATTGCAAATATAAAAAAAAAACTAACGTTATAAAACCAATCATACATGTTTCATACACATATATATACACTATCATACTTCTTTCGTGTGTGTGTGTGTAGACACACACACAATTAATAAACTATAACATTTAAACTCAAATTAAAATCACTGTATACTTATAATGATTTCAAAAATCCTAATTTCATGGATCCTAATTTCTTGTAATCCAAATTAAAGTCCAAGTTACAACCAACATAACAATTAATAAATAAAATATTACAAAACATACACTTTAATATATAACTAATTATCAACTTACAACCAACATAACAATTGATACATCTAAAATCAATATATGATTCTCACACGCATAAAATCACTATATTATTTAAACTCAATTGTATTAATAAACTATATTTTTAAACTCAAAATAAAATTACATAATTTTACCTAAAAACAATAGTATAAATAAATCCTAATTTCTTGTAGTGATTATAAAAAAGGCATTTAATTAACTATATAATTTTTAAATAAATAATTACAAAACATACATTTTAATAAATATATAATTATCAACTTAGAATATACATATATATATATACACACACACATCTTGAAAGCTCTCTTCCATCGGTCTTGTGGTATTCCATCGCAAAAGGCTCAGCCTATGCTGGCCTTATACATCCGGAAATATTCTTAAATAATAGGGCCACGGCCGGGCAGAAAGCCGATGATTTCGACGAGGCCCTTCCCTTTAACCCGAAGTCTAGGTATCTGCTTAAGTGGTCTGCTCGTACCGTTCCAAAAAGAGCAGCGCTGACAGGCGTATTTGAAAATGTGTTTCCGGGCTCACATATCTAACGCCTAGAAAGCCTCAGTTACAGACTGAACTTACCTATAGGAGGAGGTTTGATTCCATTGCCATTTACTGTTCCATGCGATAGTGAGTCAGGCGGCTAAGCCTTTAATCCTGATTAAAAGAAAGAGTTTTCCCACCCTCCAAGTATCCATAAATGGAATCGGTTTGAGTGAATTACTTACCGCAGTCAAAGCCAATAGGGAAAGTCAGGTCAAGAGAGACTCTCTTTCCGATTAGTGCATCTCGCACTATCATACATATTTCATACACATACACATATACAAATTTATAAATTTTATTCTCATACATTCTAATTAAAAAAAACAAAAAAATTTACATACAAACAATTGTATTAATAAACTAAAAAAATTTAGACTCAAATAAAACACATAATAACACATATAAACAATAATTCAACAAATCTTAATTTATAATAACTATATCAACTAAATATTAAACAAATAAACATATATAATCAAACTTAACATATATCAAGTAATTATCACTAAAAAAGCAAAAGAAAATTTACCTTCACAGTGTGTATATAGCCGGAGAAAGATATTGGCAAACCTTAGACGGGCGGCAACCGTGGATTGGCGGCAGCGGTGGCCCTTGGCCGGAAATCTAGCAACAGAAACACTGCAAAGAGACAAAAAAATTATTGGTTAAGAGATAGAGAGACAGAAGTCGTCCGGAGGGCGGCCGGCGACGGCAGAAGCAAAGGGGAGAGAGGAAAGAACCGGCGACGGCCTGAGAGTAGAGATCGAGTGCCTGAGAGAGGGGCGACGGCGATGGCGAAGAGAGGGATATGCGGCGGCGGCGGGAGAACCTTCGCAGGGAGCTGTTTCAGGCGGAGATCGAAAGGGGGCGGCTGGAGAGAGCAAATACGACCAAGGATGCAAATGTGAGATAAAAATAATAATAGGGTTTGATAAAAGGCGGGGGTGGGTCAAAAAGGCCCGCTTTTTTTTTCACGGTTTGCGACGACTGTCATCGCTGAAAAGTATTCTGTCGTCGCAAAAACGTCTGTCGTCGCAAATAGTAAAATGTCGTTGCCAAAAACCTCGTCGCAGAAAGCCCACTTTCTTGTAGTGAACGGCAGATTTATCTGTTAGGTATAGGGCCGGGTCAAATGCTCTGATAAATTTATGTTTCATGTGTTACATATATTGTTAAAAATAAATAGACTCCAGTTCTTTTCTAAGAAACCCGACTCCATAATACAAAAAACACCAAGTGCATTTAACCAAAATGTGCTTAATACGTGGGCTTTTTATAGTTTTTAAGATAGTACGTACGATGACTTTCAAACTGACCCTATAAAATTATGAAAAAATCAACCTTTATAAAAATTATCTTTAGATCAGCCGCTGCTCATAAAGACTGCTTAAAGATCGAGACTTGAAGTTTCTCACACTGTTAAATATTTCAAACTATTGGTCTTTGATAAAGAAATATCAATTTTATTTGAATTTGATATATATCATTGTAAAATTTCAATATTACGCATATATCCTTGTAAAATTCCTTATTATATATATAGCTAACTAAACCTTTAAATCTCACATTTATATCCAAATTAATGACTATTTTAAATTTATTTTATCATTTAAAAAATTGTAAATACCTAAACTACCATCTTTAATTCCAGCAAAAATAAATTAGAAAAAGAAAGAAATATCATTTGCTAATTTAATTCATAATAAATTAATTAAAAGATGATATTTAAATTTTTGAGTGATGTAATTAAATTTAAAATAGTCATTTGGATATATATGTAAGGTTTAAAGGTTTAGAAGGACATATATTTAAGGGAAAATGACATCAAATAGCTCTGAACTTTCGATTTTGTACACATTTATGTAGTAAACTTTTTTTGTGCACATTTGGTAGTCAAAGTTTCAAAATTGTTCCAATTTGGTAGTTGGCGTACCTTTTAACCGGTTGCTTCCGGTTTCGATGCCTACATGGACCATTTTTTGATGACGTAGTGTAACATCCTCGAATTTTAAATTATTGTATTGAGGTTTATTAGTTTAAAATTGTAATTTAAGTGGAATCGTATTTTAATTAATTATACAAGTCGGTTGCGTAATTCATAAATTGATGAATTTATTTATTAAGTTTATATAATTATTATTAAGTAGTTGAGATGATAAAATAAAGATTTAATCTTTATCTAATGGAATTTAAGAACTTGATTGCTATTTTGAAGAATTATGAAATTATAAAATTTCTTGTTTAATTATTTAAGTATAATGATAAATTAGAAAGTTAAGGGGTTGAATGTGTAAAAGTTGGAATAAAGGAAATAAAAAGGATATAAGTCTTTTCATTTTTCACAAACGCCCCATTTCATGTGTCTGCTCGCTTTTTCTCTCTAAAAAGAAAAAAAGAAACCCACGGTTCTTATATCATCAAATCAAGAAAGCAACGAAAACGTTAAAGTAGAGGCTGAAAACTCGGATTTGAGTTGCATTGGAGAAGCTATAATCACTGCAACAAACGATTTAAGGTAAATATCCCTCTCAAATTCGAATTTAAGGGTTTTATGTTTCGGTTTTGGATGAAAATGAATCTGAGATTTTGGTTCAAAATAGGTTATGCATGATAAATATTATTGTGGGTTTATGTAAGTTAAGTGTTGAGAGAGTTATATACAAAATTTCGGGTTCTAATTCAAGTTGAAATTTATGATTTTGAGAAATTTATATAAGATATGTGTGGGCGTGTTTGAATACTGGAATCATAAAATGGGGTACCGAAACCATCATGGTTTCGGTATTAGTATTTTTCCCCTACCGAAACTCCCCCTTATACTGAAACTTTATATGAGTGTGTGATGGATACCGAGACTTCATTTATATACCGAAACCAAAGAAGGTTTCGGTATTGTACCGAGATGTCCAAGCAGGTACCGAAACCATATATATAAGTGTGGGTACCGAGACCCCAAACTACCGAAACCCCACTACCAATACCGAAACTATTACCCCCTACCGAAACCTCATATATATATATATATATATATATATATATATATATATATATATATATATATATATATATATATATATATATATATATATATATATATAAACATGTACTGAAACTTGATTGAAGGTACCGAAACCTTTAAGGTTTCGGTACAAACTACTGAAACCTTTTGGTGTACTGAAACCTTTAGTATGTACCGAGACCAGAGAGAAGGTACCGAAACCTTAAAGGTTTCGGTACATATACCGAAACCCACACCCATCTACTGAAACTTTGGATTTAATTCAGAAACCTCTACTTTTCCAGATGCAATAAAAATAAATACACATATATATATATATATATATATATATATATATATATATATATATATATATATATATATATATATATATATATATATAAAGGAATATATATATATATATATATACATCATTTCGGTTGGATTTTAAATTGTGAAAATAAATAGAAACGGTTGGACATTCTTTAATTAAGATAAATTCTGAACATTTCGGCAATCTCAGAAATTTAAGGTTAAGGTTTAAGTTTCAGATTACAATTCCGAGGGATTTACGCTATAATTTGAGAGAATTGAGAAACTTAGCGAGATTCATTATAAAATGAGATCATTCAGAAAGTAGATTAAATATGAGTTCCGAGTGTCGGTTCTGAAATGTTGTAATGCTTATGAATGTACAAATTGATGCCAATTTGTTAAAGAACACGTAATAATGATATGTTTATCATATGGAAATGTAACAGGTCCCTTGTGGTGTTATTTAACCCACAGTGGAGTACTTGGGGAGTCCGGTTGAAAGTCCGAAGAGAAATAAAATTGCTTAAAGTTTAATAACGCACCCACTGTGAGTACAGTAGATTTCGCATGTTTATATCTGTTTTATGTTAAGCTTTGCCTGCTGAGACCTGTTGCTTCAATTATTTGTTTGGAATTCTACTAACTTGCGTAGATTTAGATGCACATTCTTACTTGTTGCATGTCCTTTCGATTGTTGTGCATCTATTGATGGACCGATGGGTCGCATCGATTACTCTAATGTTACTGTGCTATATGACCTGGAGCTGATTCACTCCTAGGCCCGGTAGGCTGTATGTCATCCCCGATCGTACGTTTGTCTCAGATGGTATGTTTAAATGCCGAGCTGGGCTCGAAGGGGCTGCGGCTCTGGTCCGTACTTTGTGTACGAAGAGGATATCCGATGTTGGTCATCTGTGTTATCCTTGGGCTTCATAAAAATTTATAAAATGCGTAATCTTTGTATTCACTAAGCATTCGCTTATCCCCCAGTTGTTTATTTTGATTTTTACAGGAAAGGGAAAATCTGCCGCCGGACCTTATAGGTAGGTCGTGTTTGAAGTCTTGGAAGAGTTGATACTACATAATCGGTAAATGTGCTATGGGACCAAATGTTGTAATGTATTCTTGATGTTGTAATCAAAGTTTGAGTATGTAGACTTAGTATTGGAACCTTGTAGCACCGTAGAGTGTTTGAAACAGTTGTAATATTTATTTATGTATTTTATTGCTTCCGCACTTAAATTAAGCTTTCAGATCATTATGTAATCAATTATTTGGTGTATAATCCTGGGTGTTATGTAAATGGTGGTTGTTGTGGAAAGAGTGTCACACGTAGCTACCCTTTTTTATATTATACCCGATTTTATCTACGTGACAACCCGTTTTTTCAAATCACCCAGGTTTATAACGCCGTATGAAATTAAGAAATCACCCGGGTTTATAACGTCGTTTTTTAAAAAACCCGGTTATAAACCCGGGTGATTTAAAAAACGGGTTGCCACGTAGAAAAACAGGGTATAATATAAAAACGGGTAGTCACGTCATTAAAAAATTGTCCACGTAGGCATCGAAACCGGAAGCAACTGGTTAAAAGGTACGCCAACTACCAAATTGGAACAATTTTGAAACTTTGACTACCAAATGTGCACAAAAAAAGTTCACTACATAAATGTGTACAAAGTCGAAAGTTCAGAGCTATTTGATGTCATTTTCCCTGTATTTAATAAGAAAGTTTGGAAGGATCTATGCGTAATATTGAAAGTTTACAAGAATACATATGAAATTTTCCCTTTTATTTAATTTAATTGTGAAAGGAACAAAACAGGGCAATGGGTTAATGGAGTTATTTCCTAGACAATAGTGATTATCAAATTTATTTTCCAAATGATAGTACTTTCAAATTTAATTGCCAAAAGATAGTAGTTTTGATTTTAACTTAATTTTTTATCCAAAAATTGTCATATTCTTATTTTCTTCTTTCTCAACTTTTAATAAAAAACTAATATTTATCAAATTTTATGAACATACCAACTTTATAAATGAAACTTTACAAATTACCGATTTTATAAAATTATAAAATGATACTTTATAAATATCATTTTTATAAATTGTTATAAAACTTTATAACTCAAACATTATACATTAACTTTAAAAATAAAAAAAAACAATACAATAAGTTCAGAACGTAAAACTTCATTTCTAAATTTATAACATTAGTCATGTACATATAAATTAACAAGCCTTAAAGAAAATACCAATGAACAATTCACAAATATAAAAAACTTAAACAAATCATATTCGATCAATCAATTTAAACAAAAAGATTAAAATACTATAAGTATATACATCTAAATAATTTACATGTCCAACATGTAAATTATTAAAACGAACAACAAATCCCAAATACGTGTGATTTATTTAATATTCTAGTTTTTTTCCGTTTATGTTGATTGATCAAATATGATTTGTTTAAGTTTTTTTTTATACTTGTGAATTGTTTGATTTAATTAAATGCTTCTGTGGATATTATTTGTTTTGAAAGTCAATGACTAATGTTGGAAACCTAAAAGTAACTTTTTACGTTTTGAACTTATTGTATTGATTATTGATTATTAAAGTTATCATTTATTATATGAGTGTGTGGTATTAAGTTTTGTAAAAGCTTATAAAAACCGATATTTTATAAAGTTTCATTTTATAAAATCGATAATTTTTCATTTTATGAAATTTGATAACTACTAATTTTTTTTTTACAAAAGTAAAAAAAGCAAAGAAAACTTTTGGGTTAAAAAGTTAAGTAAAATGATAAAAACATCATGTTCTAATAATTAAAACCAAAACAACCATCATTTGGTAATTAAATTTTAAAGTACTATCATTTGGAAAATAAAATTTCAAAGCACTATGTTTTGGTAAATAACTCTGTTAATGATGGTTTAAAAGATTAGACACTGTAATTAATTAATTAAGCATATAATTATATGGCTTAATTAAGTGAGGATAAGTAACTAGGATTAAAATCATTTATTTATGTTGATTAAATTATCAAATATATGGGAGAGTGAGAGCATAAAGTATAAACCCTAAACCTAAATGAAAAACCGCGTTGGAGGAAGAAACTGCGTTTGCATGTGGTTTTAGTGGATGATGATTTTGATAATAAAATAATAGCCGTCAGATCTGACAGGTGGAGGCTTTCATGCCCCCGACATTGAGTTCCGTGGGCCGTGTACTATGGGTCTCTGGCCATGCTTTGCTTCTCCCTTTTATTCTAATCTTTATTTTTTCTTTTTTTATCATGTCAAATTTAAATTTAAATTTACCATTTATTTTTTAAACGTTAAGTATCTAAACATTAAAATCATATTTAAAATGATGCATAAAAATTATGATCTTTAAAAAGACAACAGGGTAATTAAACAGGTTAGCTAGGGTCAAAAAGGTTGATTTACCGGTAACCCCAACCGGTTCACGTCAGACCGCCTCAAGCTCATCACGTGAAAGGTAAATCGAGCTGACCTAGCTGTAAGGCATCACTAGGTAGTCCAATGCCTTCAAAGAAGCAACTTTGTTGCTCCTCCACCTCGAACCCCTGACATTTGTTAGGTAGCGTCGAATTTACCAATGTCATTTCCAACTAGATTACACGCCCGGAGGCGGATCGTAGTAAATAAAATAACTTAAATTTACAAATGTGTTTAAACTTAAGTGAAAAATAATATAAAAAAACAAAGGAAAAAATTTTAGATACACTTTAATCATTTTACATGTTTTTAATTGTTTTTATTTTTAGTAAAAAAAATAGAAATATAATTATACTAAAATCAATTCGACACTAATTTTATTGATAATTAGCCTCTTGTCATACGATAAAAAAAAAGGGTTTAATGTGAAAAACCAACATGTTTTCGTATTTTTTACGAATAATCCCTTCGTGTAATTTTACTAAGAAAATCCTCAAGTTGTATTGTTTATAATCCGGTTTTCGGAAAAGTTTTGTTTTATTTCATAATCAACCCTGCCTTTTTCCACAAAAAACAAACATGTTTTTATTATTTTTATCCGAAAAGTCTTCAAACTTAAAGACTTTTTTTGAAAAAATTAAGAAAAATTCTAAAAATGACGAATAAATATATTACTTAAGGATTCTATTGGTAAAAAAATAACACAGATGGACTAAACCGTAAAAACATGAAAAACATGTTGGTTTTTTTTAACATTAAACCCTAAAAAAACTTGTAAATCCATGTAATTATATTTTGTTGATCTCACCGTACAAAATGCAGCCTAAAGTATCTATTTGGTTTGTATGACGCACTGCTATGAAAAAATTTTCAAGTAATTCTTCCATAAATCAAATGCATATAAAAGTAACATATATACTCTCTTATTGAAAAACCGAGTTATCTATCAACTTATGAAACGAGAGAACTAATGATTGATTGTCATTATTATTATAATTAAGTGATATATATATATATATATATATATATATATATATATATATATATATATATATATATATATATATATATATATATATATATATATATATAGAATCAGGTTCATCAGCGTACTTATGAGATTCCAGCGTACCCTAATGTGAATGATCATTCACATATATTTTTTTTGAATAATAATGTATAAGACAACATTATAATACTTTTTTTCAAAAAGAGCAACATCATAAATCTTATGAATGATAAAAAAAGATCATGTGAATGGTCATTCACACCATTCACATTGTGTGAAATGACCATTCACATGGATGACCATTCACATAAATATGCATTGAGCATTCACATAAGTTTTAAGGACACAGAAAGTGCGAATGTATGTGAAATTCATATATCATGTGTATAACATTAATTTAAACATGGTTATGAGAAAAAAAATTAAAAAAAAGTTTTTTAAGGTTGGTACCTTCGGGTGCACTTGATTTCGAGAGGTACTTTTTTGAACCTGACTCTATATATATATATATATATATGTTAATGTTTTGTTAAAAAAAACATTTTTATCCTGTTTAAATATGTTTAATAATATATATACTCAAATTTCTATGAACTTAAATATTATTTAATCAAATATTATAATAGTATAACAAAAACATTCATAGTGAACTCTCAAGAATAAATAGAATTATTAATGTATTGTCAGTTTGACAACACAAACATGACAAATAGTCAATGTAATAACTTCATGTTATGTGTTATTTATCAATTATGAGAATATATTGTCAACGAAATACATAAATACTCAACTTGTAATATTATTTACTAATTAGGAGGTCTTTAATTCATCAAATTAAATAGAATTTGATGGAATTGAATTTAGCTTATTCAGAATTTTTAATAATTAAGATAAAGGTTATATTTCATGTATTTTTCATCAAATTTCTTTGTTTATAAGAATTTGACATTATTCTCAACTCACACATGAATTAGATTCCAATCTATATCCCTAACCATTACTAATAACTATTTTCTACTCTTATCATCAACCATATTAATAACTAAAATCTCAATTCCTTCGAATTACATTCTGTGAACCAAACGTCACATTAGAGTTAATACTAAACCATGGGATTTGAAATGCCATATATCATATAAACAACACCATTTTAATGCATAAAAATTCCATTAATTACATACTAATTATCCAAACAATAAACTTAACTATAAATTTTCTAACATTTTCCAAATTGAAAGTTGGAGTGACGTACATTTTACAGAATTTGCATGTATATTTGTGTATTTAGTAGGATACCACAATATTTTTGTAATATTAATATTTAATTATTTATACACAACTACAGAATAAGCTCAAGAAATGTCTCTTTACAAGTGATGCCTACGGGACGTATTGTGAGGCTGGCTGGGATTGCCAATAATAAATACTTGGTTAACTACATATTTGTGCAACGACGTTCTCACCTTTATCAATTTATGTAATGAAATCACTTTTAACACAATTTATGTAATGATATTTGAAGTAATCGAAAAATGCAACGACGTTTTCCTTGTTTTACCAACTTATGCAACAAAATTATTTTTAACACGATCAAATTTGTTATCGAAATATGCAACATTTATTCTACTTGTTTATATGGTAATTTATAAATTTGTTGTACATCATTTAAAATCCTAAGTGACACACACAACATGTAAAAAGTTCATATTACCATATTTGTTAATGTAGTATGGGTTGAGTAAAAAAGCTATCTGATTTCCATGTGATATTATGTTTCTATTGGTTTATTATTATTTTTTTCATATCAGAGTTAAAAAGTTGTTACCCGTTTCCGTTTAAAAAACTAAAAATACTTAACAACAATTACTGTCAGGCGATTGATGATAAATGTGAGATTCATGATTATATGTTTAATATAAATAATTAATTTTCACTTACGAATTTGATCATCGTTAACAATAAATAATAATATTCACCACATGATAGGATGATCTTTTAAAGTAAATTGCAAAGTTGTACAACATATTCGGAATAATACAATAAAACCTGTTATGAAAATAGTGGTAATAGAACAGTAAAACAAATGATAATTTTGCAATGCAACCCTTTTTTATTAAGGAACTGAAGATGGTGACGTGAATTTTTGTATGCATAGATGCGTTCATCTAGTGATTTATTATATTTTAGTAATGTACAATAAATCGATAGATGATCAAGAAAATTACATTGCATGTTTGTATAACAAGTTCAAACGTTATTTCATAAATTGTGTTAAATATGATTTCATTGTATAACTTGGTAAAAATGGAAAGCGATGTATTTTTTTTATAACAAATTCAAACGGCATTCCATAAATTGTGCTAAAAGAGATTTTGTTACATAAATTGATAAAAGATGGAAACATCATTATATAAATATAAGATAACCCTAAATATTCTGCCATATTTTATACACAGATTAATGTAAGAAATAAATAGTTGTAGCCTTGTAGGTGTGTCTTGGCCGTAATAGCAATTTATCAATACCAACTATATGTGTGTGTATACATGTGTGTGTGTATATATATTATATATTGACATTTTTTATGAGATTGGTCATATGCTTTTTAGGCCTTCAAATATCTCATGGTATGATTTACAACATTAATTGGTATGGCAGGGGTTAATTTTGCCCGCACATGAAATGCTCAAATGCCCACATATATAAGCATGCACACATATATAAGCATGCCCACATAACTCACAACATATTAGCGAATACCACTTATTATACAACATACCAGCAGGGTCGGTCTTGAACATTTTCATACTCAGGATAAGATAAAAGAATAATACACTTTTAAAAATTTTTAAAAATACAACATAATATTTTTAGGGTTTGATATCACTTATGTTATGTGATTTGAAAATTAAACAAAAATTATTCAATTAAAAAGTAACAAAATTCTCGTTGTTTCTTCTACCATATATTGTGTATTTTAATATTAATATTCTTCTGTCACTTGACATAGTTTTCAGTATCATTGTTCTCATTATCTAAAATTATAACTTTTGTCATTGATAATAAAGATATGAATTGAATAGAGTTGTAAACAAACTGAACGTTCAACGAACCATTCACGAACCGTTTGACGAGAAGTTCATTTATGTTCGTTCCTTTATTTCACGAATAACGAAACGAACATGAAAATAAATTTGTGTTCGTTTAATGAAATAAACAAACATGAACACAAGCTTCGTTTGTCCAATTTATGTTCGTTTATTTTTTTTATATGTTTAATTGTTCATTTATGTTCGTTCGTTTGTGTTCGTTTAACTGTTCATTTATTTTCGTTAGTTTATGTTCATTCAACAATTGTTTACCATTCAATAATGAGTTAAACGAATGAACACAAACGAACGAAAACAATATCAATTTCTTAACGAACAAACATTAACTATTAAATATGGTGTTCATTTATGTTCGTGTTCGTTTATTTGTTCGGTTAAAGTTGAACGAACGAACATGAACAGACCATCGTTCGTGTTCACTTGGTTCGTTTACAACTTCTAAATATGAATATTGAACAGCAAAACAAAGCTTAATATATTACTTATCGGACTGACAAACAATGACCCTCGATATTTGATACCCTTGGCCGTAGTCCTCGTGGCCCCCCTATAGGGTCGGCGTTGCGTACCAGATGATATCATTCCTAAAGATAATTTTTTGAAAATTTTTTGATAAACATGTTTTAGCTAACATTACAAAGATGATATATAAATTTCACGCACATGCACAAATTCAAAGTGCATTAAATCATGCATCATATAAATATAAGTTCACATACATACAAATTTATGTAAGTGTATGTTCACATATTTTTAAGTGATTAGTAGATGTGAATATATGTGAAATTTACATATCATCTCTATAATATTAATTAAAACATGTTTATCAAAATAAATTTTAAAAAAGTTTTTTAAAGATGATACTTTCTGGTGCGCTCCATAATCAGTGGTACTCTCTCGTACCATATATATATATATATATATATATATATATATATATATATATATATATATATATATATATATATATATATATATATATATATATATATATATATATATATATATATATATATATTTGGGTTCAAATGAGTACCAATAGTTTTGCGGAGTACCGGAGGTACCTCGCTTAAAACCATTTTTTTTGAAATTTTTTTTCATAATCATGTTTAAATTAATAATATAAGACTACTTGCAAAAAATCACACCTAAACACACACTATAACTATGTGAAACGTGCAAGTTCACATGAACTGCACTGTTGTGAATGTATGTTCACAACTAAGCATGTTCACATGAATTTTTTCACGTTCACATGACTTTTAAAAGACTAGAAAGTGTGAATGTGTGTAATTCTTTTACGAATAGGCTTATATTATTTGTATCTAAATTAATATGAAAAAAAAACTTTTTTTCGGAGCATGTTCACATCTAAAACCCGTGTGTTCACAGGTACTCACGGTACTCTGCATTTTTTAGGTACTCACACGAACCATATTCTATATATATATATATATATATATATATATATAGACACACACAGACACATATGTATGTGTGTGATGCATGATTTCATGCACTTGAATGTGTGAATTTACGTGAAATTTATATATTATCTTGTAATGTTAATTAAAACATATTTATGATATAACATTTTAAAAAAACTAAAATGGCATGTATGTTATTTATAGTTTTTATTATATGATTAAACTCAAAAAGATGCTTGTGCTAAACATTCAATGTAATTTTTTTACGCTGACACACATACATATAATCTCATATGTATGATGGGATTTATGTAAGAAGTGTTGATAACTTTTGTGTATAGAATGAGTAGGATTTCTATATGAACGTTCACAATAAATATATTTTCATACCCCTTAGAGTAAGTTTATAAATTCTATAAAATGTATTTTTGTTACAATAAAAATGATAATTAATATGAACTTTATGAAGACAAATAAAAATATCTTATATAAATAATACGATTTCTAAATTTTGTAAAGGAGAAATTGCGTAAAAAACCTCTAAGTTGGACCATTTTTGCGATTAAAACCCCCAACCATTTTGCATTGCACAAAAAACCTCCAACTGGTTAAAACTTTGTAAATTTGGCCTTTTTTCAAAAAATCTGACTTGCAACCGGTTTAGCCGGTTGCAACTTGATGACGTGTAAAACTATTAAATAGATTTTTGCGTAAAAAACCTCCAACTTGTTTAGTTATTTCAATTAAAACCTCAAACCATTTTTAATTTGATAAAAAACCTCCAACCAACAAAGATAATTAAAATTGTGTCTTCACTGATTGCATTTTGATGACATGGATATTTATTAAACTTTTATTTATCAAACAAAGAATTCGTTTCCCAATGAAACCTCCACCCTCTAGGCTAGCGAATACCACTGCTCTGACTGATCATATTCAGATGCTAAAATGGAATATAAATAAATGAAACTGAACATAAAGCGGAACCTAAAAATGCAACTCGTGAACACAAAATGAAATCGATTCTATCATCACAATTGAAGTTAAAATTGAAGATTAAACGGGAAAAGTTAATCGAACATACATACATAAAATAAACAACACTGAACATAAAGAGGAGATAGAGTAATCGGAGTTGCCGGAGGTAGAGAAAAAGAGAAAA
>JAANYP010009636.1:0-248349 GCA_020465985.1 Centrapalus pauciflorus
GGAGGATGCAGCTTGACGCGCAAATCTACAACTGGAGGTTGTCAGTTCCTAGGAGGGAGATTGGTATCCTGGCAATGCAAGAAACAAACATCGGTAGCCATTTCAACGTGCGAGGCCGAGTATGTTGCTGCTGGTAGTTGTTGCTCACAGGTTCTGTGGATACAACAACAATTGCGGGATTACGGTTTGGCTTACACTCAAACTCCTATTAAGATAGACAATCAATCTACAATTGCTATAACTAATAATCCAGTTAAACACAGTAAAACAAAGCACATAGACATAAGGCATCATTTTATTCGTGATTGTGCTGAAAAGAACTTAATCAAACTGGTAAAGGTGGCAACAGAAGATAATAATGCAGATTTATTTACCAAAGCGTTTGATAAGTCACGGTTTGAGTATTTAATTCAACTGAATGGAATGCGCAACCCAGAGTAAATTGACCTTAGTAGTAGTAAGTTTATTTTCTTTTAGAGTCGTAGTATTTCTTTCTTTTCAGTAGTCTGCTAATTTAGGAAAGTTTCTATTTTTAGTAAGTTTCTAATTTTAGTAAGTTTCTAATTTTAGTAAGTTTCTATTTTTAGTAAGTTAGTAGGTTAGCTTATTTTACTGCTTTTTCTTAGGAAAAACAAAAGAAAAAAGAGAGAAAATTACAAAAATACAAAAAAAGAGAATATCAGAAAAAAAGAGTTAGGTCTTAGATACATAGGTTCAAAGTGACGAAAATTAGCACAGTTGTTACAGACTCTAAGTATTTAGGCTTTCACACATAATGCAACTAAATCCTAAGTGTTATACTTTACTTAGTTTGATGTTTTGGTAGGCATAATACATATAGGGAATCTCAAGGCTAATAATATATTCTAGAAAAAGTCAAGCGTGTCACTAACTTAGATGTATGACCAATCGGTCTTAATTTTTATGTACAAGACATACAAACATTGAGTCTAAATGAGGTATGCAAACTTTCTGGGGATGTATGGCAACATCAAATACATCTGAAAAAGGAAAGAATAGAAATATCATGTAAAACTGAGAGTCGAAAACATGCAACTCTGTTGTACGTAAGTACAGACCTGTTGTCTCTGTTTAAGATTCGGGTTAGCAGACATGTCGCTTTGTTGTACGTCAGTACAGACCTGTCACCGCTATCTGCTAACTTTAAAAATAAACCTTAAGTCGAACTAAGACACTTTGTTGTATGAGAATACAGATCTGTGTCCGATGTTTGTCTTTTAAAGAAAGTTTGCAAATACCAACAAGTTAGAATCTTTGTCTGTGTGCCTTGATCATAAAAGTATGTCTATGTATGAGTCACGTAAGAAAATTTCCTGATAAATAAAAAGGCCAAGGGATATTCCGAAATGTAGAATGTTTAACAGGGTAAAAAGGTCATTAACTCTATCTGTTTTCGAATCTATACTCTCGAATCTATATTGGCGATTTCGAATCTGTTCTCGAGTCTACCGTTTCTCTCCTAAACGACATTTTGTCGACTTTGAAGACGTTGTGTTCGATTCTACAGACACTTCTAGGTATAATCAACCGGATTGTACAAGATTTGTGTAGTTTTATACACAATTTTAGGCTAAAACATCAAATTTTGAAGTTTTATAGGTTGAAATAGGGTTTTTGCTAAATTACCAAGATTGGACCTATAAAAGATCAAATTAAAGACATAAATCATGGATTAGAACCTAGTTGAACTAATGTATGTGATTTACCAAGTTCAAAATGGTTAAAATCTTGGGTTTTTGTTGAAAAATCAACAGTCGGGGCTTCGAGTCTATTCCAGGACCTTCGAATCTGTTCATGGGTTTCTCGAATCTGTCATTAGATTCGAGATGACCATGATATTCGAATCTGTCCATTAGACTCGAAAAGGGACTCTTCGAATCTGTCCATTACACTCGAATATGGACACTTCGAATCTGTTACTTTCGAATCTGTACTCTATTTACTTTGTTTAATTTAAATTTTATTAAACTTGTGGAAATTTAATTGTGTTAGATTTTGTATTTAATCAAGTACAAAATAAAACAAATTTTGAATTTAAACAAGTTTATTGATTTTTAATGAGTCTAACAGTTTTATTTATTGTGCAGATATGGCAGTTCGCGCTTTTGTTCCGAAGCATAATATGGTCCTTAATCCAGAAAATAATATCCCTGAGGCGCAGGGTTTTCGTGAAGTTTTGGACTTCCTAGCTGAGTCTAGGATTAGGTATGCTTTGTATCATAACATTCCAATTGTAATTTCATATGTACGCCAATTTTATGATCATTTACAGGTGGACTGTACTGTCACCCCGACAGTTATCAGAACCAGAATTGCTGGCCAGCCTCTAGTCTTCTCAGCAGACATGTTGCGCCAAGTGCTACAGTTGGGTTCTCAAGAACAAGAAGATGGGCCTATTGACTTTCCATTAAGTATTAGGCAGACTGCTTTTCTGAGAATGGGGTACAGTTTAGATGTGACGAAGTCATCGTATATGAAAAGTGGCCTGATAGGGCAGTGGAGATTTTTGGTGCATGTGTTCATGGTTTGTTTTGCGCCAAAGAAGGCTGGATTTGACTACATCGTGTCAAAGATCCAATCAGGGGTTATTGCACTGGTGTATAATCGGAAGTTCAGCTTCTCTCAAATGTTTTTCTCGGAGTTCGTCCATCAGATCACGGCTCCAGAAAGGGAAAGATTTCTGCTATATCCAAGATTTGTCATGATGTTGATAAGGCACTTTTTGCCAAATTTGCCACAATCAGATGACTCTTTGAGCGTGAATGTTATGGATAAACGCATCTTTGCTGACTGTTCCTCACATCGAGGAAGATTAGCTGTTCCGGTTGCGCGTCCATTGTTTGGAGCGATTGTGGACAGGGAATTTCGCGCCCCGGAAGATGCCAACTGGGCAGGGGTCGCTGACATTCAACCACAGCAACAACAACAGCAACGTCAACAACAACAACAGCCGCGAGCTCAGCCGCGTGACCCAAGACGCCGCCAAAGACCAGCCGCGAGTCAAATCCAGGCTTCCAGGCCTTCTACGAGCGAACAGCCCCAAGCACAGGAAGCAGGGCCTTCAAGTGTCATTCCTGAATCTGAGCAGATTGCTCAAACCTTGGAAGAAATATGGGCATCTGGTCCACATGCAAATGAGGATGTTGCAGCAGCATTAGTAGATGAGCTGCTTAGTCCCCCAGTAGATACAGATGATGTATTTAGAGATGTCGAGGAATATGAGCCAGAGCAGGCTGATAACGTTTTGTCATCATCTGCAACCGAATCAGAAGAGATGGAGGAGTTAGAGGTTGAAGCTCCTGAGTCAGTATCGACTGAACCACCTGTTCAAATTGGAACTTATGGTTCGAGATTGATTATCAATGAGGGTGGTTCGAGGAGGCGCGTGAACAGGGAATTGGAAGAGTCTGATTTTGAAGAAGAGGAAGTTCCTCAACTAGTGACAAGGCAACGAGCCAAACGTCACAGGTTCATGCAAGGATCATCTTCAGCTCCTGCAGATCAACCAGAAATTCCACAACATCAAGAACCTCAAACCACCACTCCACCACCACCACCTCCTCAAGATGAACCATATATTCCTCCACCATTCATTCCTTCTCCCATTCAGTCCATTCCATCCACCTCAACCGCCTATGCTGAAAATCAGCGGTTTATGCAACTCAAGGCTCGAGTGGATTTCCAACATGTTCAAATCCTGAGCCTAACACAGGCAATGGGTGAAATTCAGGCACATAATGCAAATCTAGATAAAGAAAATGCTGAATTGAAGAAGACAGTTGAAACAATCCAAGACGAGAATGTTGAGCTAAAGACATTTGTCTGCGACCAGGCAGCCGAGTTAAGATCGATGCGCTCCCTCATTGAGCAGTTAATGAAAAATCTTCAGGCTCAGGGGGAGACATCCTGCAGGGATCAGGAAGTGCAGCATAGAGAGGATGATGACGAAGGCAATGATCCCGGTGCGAATAAAGAGTTTGAGTCTGTAGATTTTCCTGCAGCTCAAGTTACACAAGTTGAGGGGGAGCCTAGTCAAGGCGAAGGAGAAAGAGGTGAGGCTAGTTCATCTAAACAGCCTACAGACTTTGAGATCAGCGAGATGATTGAAGCGCTCATGGATCTCGAAGATGATCCACTGGATGTAGGATTTGATAATGAAGACAAAGAGCTGGAAGAAGGAGAGTTTGTGCCAGGGGAGATTGTAGACTGGCAGTCGGATGATGAAGTACTTGCTGATGAGGATGATGAAGCTGACGAGATAGTTGTGCAGCAGAATCCTATCACTGATACTTACATGATTGATGGAAACAAAATTGTCGATGCAGATATAGTTAATGTTGCTTTAAATCCTCAGCCATCGACAGAAGAACCTGCAAGAGAGCTAACTAATGAAGAAAAACGAAAGCTATGGTTCAGGGCTGAAGAGAAGGAAGCAGCAATTAAAAAGACAATGAAAGTGCCAGGTACTGGGAAGCTGTCTGAGCGAATTTTAAGCTGGTTCTTTGACAGAGATCTGCAGCTATTTATAATAAAGAGAAAAGACGGGCTTCAGTACATGAGGCGAACTTTAAAAGCGTTCAACTCCCTGCCAAAAATCGAAATCACTGCGCTAGCTTGGAAAGATCTTATAAACATTGGCAATGATCCCTACGCGAGCGTAATCGAAAGAATCATAAGAAAGGAAGGGAGATCAAGGAAGTTCGAACGTTTGAATCCAAGGGTCGGGAGAAGAGTTGAGGATCCGTCACGTATTGATCCTCTAACTGGACGACCTTGGATGAGGATTCACTACAAGCCGGCTAGATGTCTTAGAAGGGTTCCTCTCAAGCCAATGCCACAAAATATTCTGAAGAATCTGAAGTGGTGGTATGCTGACACGGAAACTGGGGAAGCGGTTATGGAAGACTTAGAAGAAAATGTTATTCTTAGAGTCTATGACCCGCTTCACCTGGTAAACCTATCTAAAGAAGATCTGCAGATTTTGTATAATTGTAAGATTTCCTGTGACGCACATATGGATACTGAGGCTAGTAAGTATGAAAATGTGGTCAAGGTATGCGTCGAGAAAGGTCTGTATGCTGGTAGTGTTTTGAATCAATAAATAAACCAAGTTCTTAAATCAAATGTGTGAATTATTAGAAGCTATCGTCAAGGGGGAGTCTGTTGGTACATCCTGTGTGACGACAGCAGTCTAAGTGGTCTTACATTGTGATTTAGCATGTGTTTGCTATAAATATATTATATATGATTGATGCTTATTAGTGTTTGTATGTTTGAACTTGATGTAACGTATTACAAGAAGTTCAAACATAAAGTTCAAAGATAAAATCAATCATAAGGTAATATCATAAGTTTTATCACTTAAGAGTTTAAGTATTTTGGCTAGATTCGAATACTTAAGGGAATACATTCGAATCTGAGATAGATTCGAATGAGTCCATAGATTCGAATAGGCTAGATTCGAGTCTGTCAAGATGGACAGATTCGAATGGGCCTTGGGCCAGATTCGAGGTTGGCCCACAACAAACTCGAATCAGGGTCTATAATTAGGGATAGACTCGAATAATTAGAAGACTTTTTGCAGAATTCGTGAGGGATTAAGCAAAGGGCGATCTCGAGTTTATCAGCTAGGTGAGTGCCGTTTCGGAGAGAATTAGTACGTAGGATCGTTCGTGTGTCGTTCGTTCAGCGTCTAATAGTCTCCGTGTTCCGTTTGTTGAGAGTTGTCCGTCTAACCGTCAACGAGGATTCCGCACTCGTTCACGGATCCGCGTCTAGATAGATCTTGCAGTCATAGACCTTACATCCCAGCCATCAGGGAGCCGGGCAGACAGTTCAGTCGGAGAGAGAGACTATCCAAGGTGTCGCCGTCGCCATTCCAGTCCTTGCATATCGGAGCAGCCCAGATGTTACCGCGGTGGTCAGTATGGCCACACATCTTTTACGTGTACTTCGAGGGATTCCCTGTGCTTCCGCTGTGGGAGGCCAGGTCATATAGTAAGAGATTGCCCGGATGCGCCGCCTGCCGTATAGGGAGCGAGTACCAGCGGTGCCAGAGCTGAGCCGTCATCTTCGAGCCGCCGTGAGTCAGCGCCCAGAGGCAGGGGTAGAGTATTTAGGCTACGGCAGAGGAGGCCCGCGAGTCCACCGATGTTTGTTTCTGGTACGTATATCCTGAACGGGCTTAGTGCTCGTGTTTTATTTGATTCTGGAGCGGATCGCTCGTATGTATATGTTGTATTCTGTGCCTACTTTTCTGTGCCTCCTACTATTTTATCTGTGCCGTTGGTTGTTGATAGAGTAGATGGTAGTACTGCATTAGTGAGTCGGGTATTTAGAGATTGTGTTCTTGAGATCGATGCTCACCGCTTTCTGATCGATTTACTGCCGATAGATGTCAACAGTTTCGATGTGATAGTGGGTATGGACTGGATGACAGCCAGGCAGGCCGATATTCTGTGTGCGAAGAAAATGATCCGGATACCCATTTCAGACCGTGAGACAGTGACAGTGTATGGCGAGAGGCGCCGAGGTGAGATCGGTATTGTTTCGATGGCCCGAGCCCAGAGATATGTTGCGAAGGGGTGTGAGACCTTTCTGGCCTATGTTGTTGACGCCAGATTAGAGAAGAAGGCCCTAGAGGATATACCCGTAGTTCGAGAGTTTCCTGAGGTATTCCCAGAGGAGTTACCTGGGTTACCGCCAGATCGTCAGGTCAAGTTTCGTATCGACCTTATCCCTGGAGCGGTGCCTATTGCGAAGACGCCGTATAGGCTGGCACCTACTGAGATGAGAGAGATGATGTCGCAGCTTCAGGATTTGCTTGATCGTGGATTTATCCGTCCGAGTTCGTCCCCGTGGGGAGCTCCCGTGATATTTGTGAAGAAGAAGGATGGTTCTATGCGGATGTGTATTGATTATCGAGAATTGAATAAAGTGACGGTGAAGAACCGTTATCCGCTTCCACGTATCGACGATCTGTTCGATCAGCTGCAGGGTTCGAGCTTCTTTTCGAAGATTGATTTGAGATCGGGTTATCATCAGTTGAGAGTTAGAGACGAGGACGTGCCGAAGACTGCGTTTCGGACGAGATACGGCCATTATGAGTTTTTAGTCATGCCTTTCGGACTGACTAACGCACCCGCGGCATTCATGGATTTGATGAACAGGGTGTGTAGATCTATGTTGGATCGGTTCGTGATAGTCTTTATCGACGATATCCTGATATATTCGAGAAGTGCCGAGGACCACGAGCAGCACTTGCGAGAGGTTTTGACCGTGCTGCGAGAGGAGCGATTGTATGCGAAGTTCTCCAAGTGCGAGTTCTGGTTGCGCGAGGTCCAGTTTCTGGGGCATGTTGTGAGCGCCGAGGGTATTTCAGTGGATCTGGTGAAGATAGAGGCCGTTATGAGTTAGGAGCCGCCGAAGACCGTGCCTGAGGTTCGTAGCTTTTTGGGACTAGCCGGGTATTATCGTCGCTTCATTCAGGACTTTTCGAGGATTGTCAGGCCGTTGACGAAATTGACACGGCAGTCCGTTCCTTTCGTGTGGTCCGATGAGCAGGAGTCGGCCTTCAGAGAGTTGAAGTCCCGGTTATGTCAGGCTCCAGTATTAGCATTGCCCGAGGGTACAGAGGATTTCGTGGTCTATTGTGATGCGTCGGGTTCCGGTTTGGGTTGTGTTCAAATGCAGCGGGGCAAGGTGATTGCATATGCGTCGCGACAGCTGAAGACCTACGAGGAAAATCATACCGTGCACGACCTTGAGTTAGATGCGATAGTGTTCACTCTGAAGATATGGCGTCATTATCTGTACGGTTCGCGGTTTGTAGTGTATACCGATCATAAGAGTCTTCAGTACCTGTTCAGTCAAAAGGAGCTAAATATGAGACAGCGGCGCGGCCTTGAGTTGTTGAAAGATTATGACTCGAGATTCAGTACCATCCTGGTAGGGCCAATGTGGTGGCCGATGCGTTGAGCCGCAAGGCGTGCGGTCAGACAGTGGTTTCTCGAGCGACGAGGCTCGAGGTTACGTCGACTCTTGTAGAGAGTCTGAGGCATGCTCAGTTAGAGGGATTGCGAGCCGAGAATGTGAAAAGAGAACGTCTTGTAGGGCAGCTTGAGATGTTGAGAAGAGATAGCAGAGGTTTATGGGTGTTTCATGATCGGGTGTGGGTTTCGAGAGTCGGTAATCTGCGGCAGCTGATTTTAGACGAGTCGCATCGATCGAGGTTGTCTATCCACCCCGGGAGCACCAAAATATATAGAGATCTGCGTGAGTATTACTGGTGGCCTGGGATGAAAAGAGATGTGGGCCGGTATGTCGAGGAGTGTATGACTTGTTTACGAGTCAAGGCCGAGCATCAGAAGCCTCACGGGCATTTGCAGCCTCTAGAGATTCCAGAGTGGAAGTGGTATCATATCACGATGGACTTCATCGTTAGACTTCCGCGCACCGTTCGAGGCAATGACATGATCTGGGTGATTGTAGATCGGTTGACTAAGAGTGCTCATTTCTTGGCGGTGAGAGGCACCATCACTGTGGATCAGTTGGCTCGGTTGTACATCAGTGAAATAGTTTCGAGGCACGGCGTTCCGATGTCAATTACGTCCGATAGAGATGCGCGATTTACTTCGAGATTCTGGCAGAGCTTTCAGCGCGAGTTGGGGACGAGAGTTCAGTTGAGTACAGCTTATAGACCTCAGACAGACGGGCAGACGGAGCGGACGAATCAGACTCTTGAGGATATGCTCCGAGCTTGTGCGATCGATTTCAGTGGTAGTTGGGACGTTCACTTGCCGTTGGTCGAGTTTGCGTACAACAACAGCTACCATTCCTCCATCAAGATGGCTCCATTTGAGGCATTGTATGGGCGTAAGTGCCTAACCCCAGTGTGTTGGGGCGAGGTCGGCGAGCGACCTATCTGTGGGCCCGAGTTGCTACAAGAGACGAGCGATAAAGTGGCGGTTATCCGCGAGCATATGAGAGTAGCACAGAGCCGACAAAAGAGTTATGCCGATCGTCGTCTGACTGAGCTCGAGTTCAGTGTTGGAGACCGCGTTATGCTGAAAGTATCGCCGTGGAAGGGAGTTATCAGATTCAGGCACCGAGGTAAGCTGAGTCCGCGGTACATCGGTCCGTTCAAGATCATCGCCAGAGTCCGAGATCAGGCGTATAGATTGAGGTTGCCTCCCGAGTTGGCCGGAGTCCACGATACGTTCCATGTGAGCCACTTGAGGAAGTTAGTTCTATAGTGTATTGGGTGTTTATGTATGATTTGGTATGTCTTTTGCTGCTTAAATTCGAGTATTGGGACTTAGAGTCCCCTGGTTCAGCTATGGAGTTCGAAGAGCAAGGCTGAGAACAGGCGCCTGGTCGCGGCGCGACGCGCAGAAGGGCATGGGCGCGACGCGAGGGCAGGGGCTTAGCGGCGCGAGCCTTAGCCTGCAGAAGAAATTCGACTTGAGGCTTATGGGGGAGTCTTGGGCCGTTATTGGTTTGAATTCCTTCGGAATAGTGTCAGGTTGAATTATCTGGGATTCTGGGTCTCGATAGGAATCTCGTAAAAGAGTTTCGGGAATCGGTTATCCGTTCGGGACGTGTTTTGGGTTTAGTTTTATTGTGATAATTGTGTTGGGTTGAATTGTTTGGTTACTGAGTATGCGTTAATATGTGGGGCTCGTGTCGATTACAGGTTCTAGCCGATCGCGTGCCGAGCCGCATTAAGAGTTTTGGATTTCAAGTCAGAATCGGGTAGTCGGTGAGTACTCGAGTTCTTTTCAAACGCACGTGCATTCTTTCGAGTCGTCTATGTGATTGTGATATACATGTGTATGAGACTGTGATAGCGCGCAGGTATGAGCTTCTCTACCCTATACGTGCTATATGTGTTCGAATTGCAGGTGTCCGCGATATGTGATTGCGCAGGCTGACTGTCCCTAACCAGTCACGAGATATGAGGCTGTATATATACGGCAGTGATATTGTCAGGTCGCTCCTGTGCCTACTAAGTAGCTAACCGCTGCTGTGTGCGGCCTGTTAGCTGGGGAACGACGTCCCCTTTTGAGCAGAGATATGTGTTATGCATCGAGTTGCATATATGTGACGAGATATATGTGTTGTGTATGTTATATGTGCTTACCTGCAGTGTCTAACCCTCGCGTACTCACAAGCTGTCCAGCTTATGTTTTCGAGTCCTGTGTGTCTCAGGCAGTCATATCGTGGTACCGCATCAGCAGCAGCAACAGCCGCCGAAATAGGAGCCGGGTCCATTGCCGAGTTTTGCGTAGTCTGCTACTTGTTGATATTAGCTTTGAAAACTGTTGTATCTGATCTACTTATGTATGTTAACAGTAATCAGTTGTGTACGTGTGCCAGTGTCAGTTCATGAGACGTGTTAACTTTGTATTAAAGTTTTAAATTGTCAGTGTTTTTCGCTAATCCTGTGACATGTGTACTTTGAGATACTTGCGTTATTGCCACTTATGATTGATTAATGACGTGGCATTTGTGTGAGAATTGTGGGTGTTACAATAAGTACTGTAATTGTAATTTTACCGTGAAAAGGACGGTAACCATAATTTTGATACAACCACAGGGACAAAAATTGTAATTTACCCCAAATTAAATATATAAAAGAGTAAATTACAGAAAGGTTCCCTGTGGTTTGGTCAAAATTATGGATCTGATCACTGGTTTTTAAAAATTGCATAAATGGTCCCTAAAAACACTATTTACTTGCAAAAATGGTCCCCTTTCCCTTAATTTTTTTTAAATGACGGTTTTTCCCTTTTCTCAATGACAAATTTGGTCTCTCAACTATGTAATTTATTTTCAGTTTTATTCCTTATCATAAATTTCTACTTTTTGTTTAAATATTAAAGGGTAAATTACAAATTTCGTCCCTGTGGTTTATTAAAAATTATGGATTGAGTCCTTTCTTTAAAAATTACACTGGTAGTCCTTGTGGTTGAAGTTTTGTTACGGATTTGGTCTTTTAGCCATTTAAAATGACCATTTTACCCTTACTAGTTTATTAATTATTATTAATGTTGTTTTTATTATTATTTTTAGCATTGTAAAATAACTTTAAATCATTTTAAAAACCAGTAAAATTAATTTAGTGTAGAACACATGAAAATAAATAATAAAAATATTTTTAAAGACATACGAATAATTATTATTATCAATCAAAAACTATAAAATAACGCTTTGAGATTATATTCTTTAAAATAAAATGTAAATCTTTTGTAAATCCTAAAATAGATCATTATTATTAAGTTTCATTTTTATCCTTTTTACGTTAAATGATTTTTAATAAAGATTAAAACAACTATAAAACATATAAATTGTTATTTCATCATTTTGATAATTAAAAACTAAATACAAAACAGTCTTTTCACTTTAGGTTTCCTTTTTGATTTTTTGTTGAAAAAATTAAACGTTTTCATGAATAATAAAACAAAAAAACTTAAACATTTTGATGAACAATAAAAAAATTGAATTTTTTAAAGTTTTTTTGATAGTTTTCTATAACTTTTCTAAAAATATTTTTAAAACATAGTTTTTTAAAAAAATATTTTAAATATTATAAACTTTTCAAAACAATTCAAGTTTTTCAAAATGTTTTAACTTTTTAAACATTTTTTTTTTCAAAATATAACTATAAAAATGTTTTTTTTATTGAAAGTTAAAAAGTTGTTTATGTAAAAATTTTAAAAACGTCAAAAAAGTTTTTAATTCTATTTGACAATGTATACATTTATTTTTTTTGATTTAAAAAAGGTTACTTTTTTTTAAGTAAAAATATAAACTCAAAGCGATATTTTTTAGTTTTTAATTAATAATTATTATTATTGCATTTGTCTTTATTAATATTTTATCATTCAAAAACTTAAGTCTTTTATATTAAATTAATTTTGCTGGTATTTTTAATTTTTTAGATTAGTCTATTATTTAATAATGATAGAATTATCAATAAATAGAACATTATTAATAATTATCAAACAAGTAAGGGTAAAATGGTCATTTTAAATGGCCAAAAAACCATATCCGTAACAAAACTTCAACCACAAGTACTGTCAGTGTAATTTTTAAAGTCAAATGATCGAATCCATAATATCTAATAAACCATAGGGACGAAATTTGTAATTTACCCAATATTAAATGTTAACTTAAAATATTCATTATTATTATTTATTTTTTAAAATATATTTATTTTATTATTAAATTTATCATTATTTTTATCTTTATATTTATTTAATTTACGTCTCTTTTATATATCCAATCTATTAATTACAGTTTTATTTATCTTACGTTTATTTGTAAAAATATTTACACATTTTTATTTTTTATATGTTTGCATCTAATTATAGAATTATGTTAATATTTTTTTATTTAATTATAATTTCTATGACAAAGTAATAAACTCAGGGACAGTTTAATTTAACTATTTTGTTCCGTATAGTGGTGCTCAACCTATGGTTTATTTTAATTATTATGGGGTTTTATTCATTTTGATTTAAATATTTTTATTCTAATATATTTTACCGATTTATTCGTTTTATTATAATTCTTTTGTTACATTAATATGTTTCTATTTTAATTCTGATTATTTTATTACATTGATATGTTTGATTTAATTATAAGATATACAAACCAAAATGTATCTAACTAAACAAAGTATACAATCCAAAATGTATGCATCACCTTAAATTGAAACATATAAATGTTTATGTTAAGTTTATATAGTTTATATATTTTACTTAAAAATTACAGTTAATTCGATATGTATTAACGTTACAAAATATTTAAGATAAAAATGAATCACATGTTAAGTTTATATATTTATTATTGAAAATAACAATTAAGTCGAAATGTATTAACATAACAAAATATTTAACTAAAAAAGAATAAACCTTAGGTTTATATATTTTTATTAGAAATTATAATTAAATCAAAATGTAGTCGGTAACGAAATAGTTAAAGCAAAAGGAATAATAAAACACTAAAAATACTAAATTCAAGATAACGTATTAATATAACAAAATATTAAAATGAAAATGAAAAAAATACTGAATTTGAATACAAACATATTGAAAAAAAAGATATTTAAATGGAAATGAATAAAACCCTTAGTCTATATATTTTCTTAAAAAAACATAATTTAATCAAAGTATATTACTGTAATGAAATAGTTAGATGAAAACATATAAAATAAAACGTATAATAATTGAAACACAATATAAATAATTTTTAAATAATTAAATTGAATATACAAAAGAAAACATAAATAAATATTCTAATGAGATAATTTTTAATGAATATAGAATAAATATATTTTAAAAAATAAAAATGTATAACTAATAATAATAGTTAACTTTTTAAATTAGCATTTAAAATTTAATTTCAAAATTAAAACTTAATAAAAAGGACTAAAACTGAAAATAAATTACATAGTTGAGAGACTAAAATTGTTATTGAGAAAAAAAGCAAAATCGTCATTTAGAAAAAGTTAAGAGAAAGAAGGACCACTTTCACAAGTAAATAGTGTTTTGAAGGACCATTTATTCAATTTTTAAAGACCAGAGACCAAATCCATAATTTCCGCCAAACCGCAGGGACCATTTTTGAAATTTACTCTGTATAAAATGTTTTGCGTTTAGTTAACGAAAACTAGTTATTTTTCAATTTCAGTTTTTAAATTATAGTTTTTAGAAAAAAAAAACAAGGGTTTTTATAATAAGTGAAAACTTGTTTAGATGATAAAGGTTTTACTTTTAAGAAAAATAAGATGTGTGATTATAAAATAAGAAAAATAGGATATGTGATAGAAAAGTAAGAGAGAGTATATAAAAAATATAAGGTAGGTAATAGAAAAGTAAGAGAGAGAATATGAAAATTGGTATTTTGAAAAGTGAAATGAAAATTATAAAATTGTTGACAAGTAAACAAGTTTTCATATTTTATGAAAAGTAAAATGAAAATTTTAAAAATTTTCGGTGACTTAACGGACCTAATATCGATAGTGAAAACGGAGATGAGAGTGTGGATAAAACGTGGACATCATCCGCCAATCAAATTCCGTTGAAATCCCTTCTCCTGGCCCTCCCCAATTCTCTCTATTTCATCGCCAACGAACCCAATTTCTCCTTTTCAAAAATCCCCTTGAGATTCTTCTTGAGCTCAGCAATGGCGGTATCAAGTGGTTTTGCAGGCGCAAAGCTTGAAACTCTCTTCCTCAGCAATGCCACTACTACTCCTCCTGCTTCATCTCCACCAAATCCTCATTTTCAAATTGGGATTTCCTCAAAACCTCGAAAAACAACCACCCTAATTTACAGAGGAAACTTTAGGATCGAATCATCATCTTCTTCATCCGATGTTGTCGTTGAGAATTCATCAGGAAATGCTTCAAGTATCTCTGCTCTTGAACAGCTGAAAACCTCCGCAGCTGACCGTAAGTAAAAATCAAAACGCCCCAATTTTCTATGGGTTTCAATTTCTTCAGTTGCGTTTACTTTATCTCAGATAGAAACAACTGCATTTTAGTATTTAATTGCAATTTAACCACAATGTAACGTTAATTTACCATTCAAATATAGGTTTTACCCTTTTACTCGTGTATGATATCATGATATAATCATATAGGGTTTATACTTTATATTTTGCTGGTTTTTTTATTCTGTCTATTTTAGTCGCAGAACTTTTTTGTACCGTACAAGTGAAGATATCTATGTTTATAAAAATAGATTGAACCTTTTTAAATTTTCAGATTGAGAAAAAATAATGAAATGTTTTTCATTGCCGAGAAAAGAATAATGAAATTCAGATTTTATATTCATAATTAGTCATCGGTTACTTTTTTGTCAATTTAAAATTTGTAATCATTTTCCGGCTAAAAAATCCTCTAAGTTGCCTTTATCATCAAAGGTTAAAATTGAGAAAGGGAGAATTGTTCAAAATAGCAAGCAATTTTTTTTTTCTTGTTATGGCAATCTTGCAAATTTTGTTCCAAACCCGATTATAACATTTAATCGATAAATAACAATAGTTAACCGGTAAAAAAAGTTATACATAGGGTTTATTGTTTGAAATAACAACCTACTTTTTCTTCTTTTTTTTTTTATTAATATTATGACAATGAGTTCTAGTTTCTACCTTTTAATAATTTGTTTGAAATAATAACCTACTTGTTGTTTACCGGTTAAATGCTATAATCGGGAGTAAACAAGAGTTGATTCCATTATTTGGGACAAAATTTACGAGATTGCTATAACAAGAAAAAAGAGAAAAGTTGCTTGCTATTTTGAGCAATTCCCCCTGTTGAAAAACCAATCAACTTTTATCATTTTCTCAATTAAGTCCAAATTTTTTTTTTCAATTGTTTAAGTCCTAAACTATGTTTGTCTTATCAAAAACTATATATTTTTTGACCTGCTACCAGATTAGCAGGTAAAATACAACTGATAAAATAAAAAGTTTAAAGACTTAATCACTCAAATATGGAAGACAATGAGTTTTTTCCAACATTATCAAATAAAAACTAAGGTTAATAACTGGTCAAACATGTCAAATATACATTTTTGAATCAAAAATATTCTAAGAAACTTGAACAATTAGAAAATTTTTTGAAGGATTTAATCATGAAAATAAAGAAAGTTGATGGAGTTTTTTCAATAGCAACCCTTTCAAAATTTATAATTTATGTTATATTTTTTAATAATTTGTCATTTTTATGTTTTAGTCAGAATTTTAATCTTCTTTGGTAAATAGGTAACCAAAATGTTCAAACAATGTATTAGGTGTAACTTTTACCTGTGAAACTGAATATTAAGTTACACAAAATTTGAAACTATGATGACAAATGAACGAGAGAAAACGTGATTCTACTATATAAACCCGATCATTTACTAACATTTTGATACCATATAAGCTTCTGTTCATGAGATAGATTACTTACCTAATAAGTGATAATTCAGCTTTTCCTCAAACACATACGTATTATAATTTTATTTAGGGTTTGCCATATAAACATGATTGATCTTTATGAGTTTTATGAGAATGGATGGCCACAATTAATTTGCAAACACGCCCACGATATTTTTCTTGCTTATGATATTGTTTCATGCTTTACGGTATGATCAGGGTATACAAAGGAAAAGAGTAGCATTATGGTAATTGGGCTTAGTATACATAGCACTCCTGTAGAAATGCGTGAAAAACTTGCGATTCCTGAAGCCGAGTGGCCGAGAGCAATCAAAGAGCTTTGTGCATTGAACCACATAGAGGAAGCTGCTGTTCTATGCACGTGCAATCGGATGGAAATTTATGTTGTAGCTTTGTCTCAGCATAGAGGAGTAAAAGAGGTCACCGAATGGATGTCAAAGGTACTTCCTTTTTCTTCATGTTATGGGTTGTTTGGATGTCTGTTTTGATAATTGATGTGTTTGGGATTGAGTTCTGAAGCTGCTTATCACCGTATTTGAGTTTTAAAGCTGCTAATTACTTATGCAAATAGTAGATATAAATAAGGGTTAATATTGAAAAAATCAAATCATCTTTTCTCATTTTCTTAATTAAGTCCATAAAATTTTTTTTTTTCTAAGGGGGTGTTTGGTTCGTGGATTTCCAAGGATTCACTGGGATTTGCATTTAAAATCCAGTGTTTAGTTCGTAGATTTCAGTAAGGATCTAAAATCCCAGAATTTTTAAATCGTATCCTTCTTTGTTATTTAAAAACTCACTCTCCCCCTATGATTTTAAATCCCAGTACCTTGCATTCTTCAGATTAACAAATTTTCTAAAAGATAATTCAAATTCTTTGACAAAATCCTGAAAAATAAAAATGGTGCATGATGCAAATTCTTTAAAAGAATGCAAATCTCATTAAAAAAAACTGTGAACCAAATGCCCCCTAATTGTTTAAGTCCCTAAACTATGTTTGTCTTATTCAAAAATAAAAATATTTTTGACCGGCTACAGATTAACTGATACAACACAACTATGAAACAAAGAGTTTAGAGACTTGAGCACTAAAATATGAAAAATAGTGGGTTTTTTCCAACATTAATTATGTAATTGGTCAAATAGATCAAATATGCATTTTGAATAACACAAAAATAGTTTAGAGATTTAAACAACAAAAAAAGTTGATGAAGTTTTTTCAATGTTAACCTTGACAACTGGATAATCAGAAGCAGTTTGTAAAATATTAAGTATTCCTTTTGTAGTTGATCATTTCATAGATTAGAATATAAGTTGTTCGTGATGTTTTTATGTAAATACAGACAGGCGGGATCCCAGTGTCAGATATTGCTGATCACCGTTTCCTGTTATATAACAAAGACGCAATACGCCACATCTTTCAAGTGTCAGCAGGTCTCGAGTCGTTGGTTCTTGGAGAAGGACAAATTCTTTCTCAAGTGAAACAAGTCGCTAAAGTTAGTCAAGGAGTCACAGGGTTCGGGAGGAATATCAGTGGGCTGTTTAAGCATGCGATCATGGTCGGGAAAAGGGTCAGAACGGAAACAAAGATTGCAGAAGGAGCAGTTTCTGTAAGCTCGGCTGCAGTGGAATTGGCATTGCTGAAGCTTCCAGAATCGGCCCATTTGACTACTCGGGTTTTACTCATAGGAGCAGGCAAAATGGGGAAGCTTGTGATCAAGCACTTAGTGTCAAAAGGGTGCACGAAAATGGTTGTCGTGAATCGTTCCGTAGAGAGGGTGGAAGCACTTCGTCAGGACTTTAAGGATATTGAAATCATGTACAAACCACTTGATGATATGTTAACTTGTGCTGCTGAAGCAGATGTGATCTTCACCAGCACTGCATCCGAAACTCCTTTATTTCTAAAGGAACATGTGATTGATCTTCCTCCTGTGAGAGCTGACATTGGGGGTAACCGTCTTTTCATCGATATATCGGTTCCAAGAAACGTGGGTTCTTGTGTTAAGGATGTCGAGAATACAAAAGCATACAACGTGGATGATCTCAAGGAAGTGGTGGCTGCCAACAGAGAAGACAGACTCCGTAAAGCAATTGAAGCACAATCGATTATTGACGAAGAATTAAAATTGTTTGAAGCGTGGAGAGATTCGCTTGAAACTGTTCCCACCATCAGGAAACTAAGGGCTTACGCTGAAAGAATCAGAGCTAGCGATCTAGAGAAATGCTTGGTGAAAATGGGTGATAACGTAAACAATAACACAAAAAAAGCCGTTGAAGCACTGAGTCGTGGTATTGTGAACAAGCTTCTTCACGGTCCGTTGCAGCACTTGAGATATGATGGAAGTGATGACCGAACTTTGGATGAGACCCTTGAGAATATGCACGCTCTCAACAGAATGTTTAGCCTCGAAACAGAGATATCGGTTTTGGAAGAAAAGATTCGAGCCAAAGTCGAACAACAGATCAAGTAAAACATGTTACTATATCCATTTCGATTTTTTTTTTTTTTTTTTTTTTTTTTTTTTTTTTTTTTTTTTTTTTTTGTTTTCTTATCATGCCACAATTGTGCAAGTCTGAATAAGTGAAAATTTTCCTCACAATGATAGTTGATGGAGTGTTGTTCCTCCTTGTAATTACATTACTAATTTTTTTTTTAATTATCAATATACACTTTTTTTATTATGTTTTCATGTAAGATGCCTATACAATTTTTGTGAATTTATGTTCACTACTTTGATTATAAATAGAAGCACGTATTTTGTTATGTTCCCTTATTAATTTATTATTCACTAGATTAATACCCATGTATTACATGGATTAATTTAAAAGATTTGTTATAAATTAAATATTAATAAAGAGGTGGGATCCCTTAAAAACCTTCAAAAATTTTTTTAAAATTAAGATACAATAAAAATATGACATACATGCAAAATCATTGAGTCAATTGTAAAAAATGATGACTCTAAGGCCATGTTTGTTAACCTCTTAATGAAATCATTAAGAGATCATTTTACCTTTGAATGACTTTTTAATGATTTCATCTATATATTATAAAAAAAGAAAACATTTTGTGCCAAGTGTCATTTTCTAAAGTACTCACAATTTTGTTTTTCCGCCTAAATATCCTAATATAACTCTCCTAAATTAATTATATAATTTATTTCTAAAAATTAAATACAAAATAGAATTAATTACTACCAAAATTAACTCCAGTATATTTAAGGCAATCTTATGAAATGAATTCAATAAGCTTCAAATTTAAATCTTACTTTTAACTAACTAGATTACTATTTTATATTAAATTTTTTTTAATATGTTAGTAATAAATATTTTCTAAGTTTCAGATTTTAATATGTTAGTAATAAATAATTTTTTAATTTTTTGGTTATAATAAAATTATTCACATTGTGTTCCATGTAAAAATAAAACTTGTTTTATCATAGCAATTATAAATATAGAAAATTAGAAATTAGATATATAAAAATACTACACACTACTACTATTCATCATTTTTTGAAAACACAACAAAAATAACACTATTCATGGATTTTCTCATAGAAAAATAATTAACTGTGTGTGTAACTTTAAGTAAACTTTATATTCTAAAAAAGCGAATAATTCATGTCGCATGTTATCACCTTGTACGTATTTATTTTTGTTTTCGGATTATTATTTCCTTATTTAGAATTTTAGATTAAGCATCTAAAATAAATACAATAAAAGCTTAAAAAATAATTTGTTATATTTTTATTTGATCAAATATAATTAAGGTAATAGAAAAATTAATATTTTTTTAAAATATATATATATATATATATATATATATATATATATATATATATATATATATATATATATATATATATATATATATATATATATATAGGGAGGTTCAATGGAAAACCACCATGCACCTGAAAACCTGTGAAAACCGTACTGCACCACCACAAATGCATCAAATTCCCCGCGTGATGCATCAGAATTCCGCGCGATGCATCAAATTTTCCGCGTGATGCATCAAAATCCCGCGTGATGCATCACCTTATTTACAATCATGTCACCGCGTTTTACATGAAATGCACCAAATCGGACGGTTTGCGTATGTTTCCATAGTTTTCAGGTGCATAGTGGTTTTCCATTGAACCCACCCCTATATATATATATATATATATATATATATATATATATATATATATATATATATATATATATATATATATATATATATAAAGCAAAAATGATTTTCGTCATGTGTCATTCTCTTGATAAAGCACTCTTTTTTCCGGTCTAAATTTTCTAATTTAGTTTTTTCATTTATACAAGTTAATTAATGGAAATAAACTACAATAATGACTTTTTTCTATTTTATTCTTTGTAACCATAATTATGGTAATTCATATTTTTTAAAAGTATTGTAAATTTAAATAACAAAAATTATGTTAAATTGTTAACACTGTTTTATAATTCAATCATTATATTTTAATAATTTATTTTTAAAGTATACTGAACTAAATGTTTAAATGTATCCTTATGAAATCTTTTTTCCTTTAAAATTTTCTTATAAACTCTTACTTTTGATATACTCTTAAATTATTTCTTTTTAACATATATATTTTTAAAATATCCACGTATACATGTGTCAGCAAACGTAGTACCATTAAATGAGTAAATAATATGTCACGTGTCGTCCTCATTTGATTTGTCATGTGTCGCGATCTTCTTTTTACATTTCATTTGGTATATTTAATTTATATTTTAAAGTATATCATATTTATTCAAACCGATCTTAATAATTAATTAATTAAAATTAAATAAATATTTGGTTTTTAAATTAACCCCATGTAATACATGGGTGTTAATCTAGTTAAGAACTAAACAAACAATCCCTAAGTCATTTTTTAAGTCAAAGAAGACGACTAAAATGTGATCAAATTATTTGAATTATTGATTTAATGGTAAAAAAAGATGAGTCTAAGTCAATCTTTTAAAATTTTTTATTATAAAACTAAATTTTTTATTTTACCGATTTTTTTAAATTATTTACTCTTTAGGACATTTAAACATGAAGTTTATTATTTTATTGATTTTTAAAAGAAATTTATTTTAGCTTGTTAATCTTGAAAACTTTTAATGAATATTAATTGTAGTTTGAATTATTTTAGGTAACAAAAATAATAAGTTTCAACTATAAAGTTGAAATTAAATCAATTAAATGATAAGAATGTTACTTAAACTAATGTTAATTTTTATTTTTGGAAAAAGAGCGGGAAAATGAAAAAGTAAGGTATTAGAAAGGTGACACGTGACATGAATTGTTCTCAATTAATATAATACTAGTTTATTACCCGCATATTACGCAGATATTTTTAATATATATATAAAACATAATAAATTAAAGTAAATGTATAAATATTATTTTTTTAAACAAAAGTATATAAAAATGATATTATTATGTATTATGATCTATTAATTTTATATAAGTCTAAATATATATAAGAAGAAAATTTATTTTCTTATATTTTTTTAAACATTTATTATATTATATGATAATTAATAAGTTAGTAGAGTATAATTAGATTTTGTTTGATTTGATTTGAATTTAAAAGTAGATTATATTATATTTTAATAGATATAATTTAAATTTTTTATAATTTTACCTATAAATGCCACGTGTCGATCCACGGTGATGACACGTGACTTCACGAGAATGAATATAGATACTTTGTTATTATTATGTATAGATTGGAAAAAATAAATATTAAAACAAATTAAACGCCAAAATTGTAAGGTACACGTGGCAATCTTAGGTGAAACCAAGTGGCGCTCTATCTAGGTACCATGTGACATCTAGTTACTTTTTTAATAGGATAGATAAACATAGATTCGCTGCATAGAATTTAACCCATGACCGGCCCAGGTTGATTTGCATAACGAGCCACTTTTAAAGTGATTCATTGGCCCAAATAGGTTGGGCTGCGTCAACCTAACAAATTTTAAAGGATTAATAATAAAAAGCATTAGCTATTTAGCTAGGTAGTTATCGAAGATTATAGATAAAAACATTCTAACAAAATTAAGCCTATGTCATTTTATTATAAAAGTTGACTACAATCTGATTTGAAATGTTTAACAAATCAGTTTTAGATAAATAATTTTTTTTTTTTTTTTTTTTTTTGCTGTAATAGAAAATTAAAAAGAATCAAATAAAAAGAAAGACCATCAACCACTTAGATTAGTATAAGTTCAAACATTAAATTAAATTAGAGCTGGTTCAAATATTAATAAATTAATTAAAAATCAAACTATATTTGAAATAAGAAAAAACTAATAACAAAGTACAACAATGTATTCAGATATTTAACTCTGTCACATTGTAACAGCCGGCATTAAACCAGGTTAGCAACTACGATCTAATCAGTATTTAATAGCCAATTATAACCTAATCAGTGGTCATTAGAAGTTAATCAAAGTGATTAACAAAGTTCATTAGAAAATTCAACTCAAATAGAATCAAATTCATCGGTGCGAGGAATCGGGAAATCAATTAATCCAATCGATTTACGATATGATGGATTAATTCAACTAAGTACATAATTAAATTATGATTAGCAACACTAATCATACACTAATACAATTACTTAACATTAATTATGCAAGACTAAAACAATTCATTAAAACAATGCATCCAAAAGTATTTATGAATTTACAAAAAAAGGGAAATACAAGAATACATTTCTAAATACTTTTATACAAAAAAATAAATGAAAATACACAAAAAATACCTCCCTTAGGCCAGCCAATAGGAAGGACAAAAGGACCTTGAAATAATTTATTTTACTCAACATATCAAAATCAAATCCTCTTTATTTCAATTCATCCAAGATTTGCACTATTCTTCATCATTTCACTATCTTTTCAAGATCCAATTTTTCCTATAAATAGAGAACATTTCCATTCATTTTAAACACTCCAAAACCCCTCCTTTCTCTCTTCAAAAACCGGCCATAAGCCCTCCCAAAGCCAAAAACCTTCAATGTTTGGTGTTTTTGAAGTATTTCAAGTGTTCTTCATATTTTGAAGTGTTCTTTGTGCAACTTTTGCAAGAGTTTCAACTTCTTCTCATTTGCATTCTTATAAAATATCAAAGTAAGTAAATACTAACTTATTTCATCTTATATTTATGTTTATATAAGTCTTGCATAATATATATAGTCACCAACAACAACAAGTTTCATAAAAACTCAAGTTTATAAATCACTAGTTTTGTTTTTAAGTTGTTTTCTTCAAATGTGTTTATAAATATATAAACACATTATGTAAGTGTAAATATTATGAAAACAAGTGATATATATGTGTTTTATAACTTTTATACAAGTAGTCTTTGAATAAACAACAAGAATCACTAGTTATTTCAAGTTTATGAACTACGGAATTTCGGCAGAAAAGTTGCATCGACTTTGAAAAATCATAACTAATTCATAACTTAACAAAATGAGTTGATTCTTGTCTCAAAAGTTAGATCTATGTCTTAACTATAAATCTGGAAGTTTTCATAATTTATTTTGGAGTTTAAGACCTCCAGAAATTATTTGGGAAACCGAAAGTTTGACAGCTCAAAAATGGCCAACATAGGGTTTTCAACAAGCTTTTTCCCCAACCTAAACATCTTGAAAAATGGCCGTTCTTGACTTTAAAAATTCTTTGTATATAGTAGTTTAATGCCCAAAGAAAACCAAAGCCTAAAACGTTTTGGAGCTTGGTCAAAAACAGCCTCAAAGTAGGCCGAAAAACCTTTGAAAAAGCTGGAAAAATTATATATATAAACTTGACGTTTTAAGTGGGTTCTATTATAAACTTGTAATGTTGGGTGATTTAAGACATAAAAATCTATAAATATACATATTATCATATATTAGAGATATTAAGTCCCTATTATCATTTAGGACTCGATTAAACTCACCCGGTGCATCACCCATCAACTTACGCAAATTGGATTTTTCGCTCGTTTTTGCCATCACACTCACGGTGAGTCTTCATAGCCCATATTTTCACACTGTTATATGTCAAGATCAAAATCACTACCTAAGATTAACTGGTTTGAATTAATCAGAGTATAAACCAATAACCTTGTATTGAATCAAAGTCCAATTAAGAAGTTTGCGGAATAACACTTAACTGTTTTAAGAAAAACTTTCAGAACAAATAAACACATAAACACAATCAATAACCAAATATCATTTGTATTGCCACACTCAATGATTACAATCACCTCTAATCTGTTTGATTAGACGAAGAACACAGATTGTTCTTAGGGTTTTACAACCTTAGAGGCTTATGAAAACTTAATCAGAAAGACAATTACAACTGAATAAACTTGTACGTGCAGACTTACAATAGAAAAACCTATTCTATGTATATATACTGCTTTCTGATTTGTTTCCTTGAAAAACTCTGATTTTTCTGATAGTAGATATGCTTGAATCTTCAAAATATATCTTTTCCTGAATATCAGCACTTTCTGTTTATTGAGCTGTTGAGCAGCTTGAAGTCTATCTGTTGAGCAGCTTGAGCTTAACACTGGCAGCTTGAACTTTTGTACTAGCAGCTCGAACTTCTTCAACTAACAGCTTGAACTTTGTACTTACACAGAGAATCTACTAACAGTCTGAGAAATCTAACTAACAGCTTGACATACTTAGAATATTTCCTAACAATCTCCCCCTAACTTAAATTCTTTACACAAGACTTTAAGTTTCTATACAATAAGGAAATAAAACAAAGTAAAACTGTTATTTACAAACTAAGGCATCCAAAAACTTACAATTGTGAAAGTTTCTGTTTAACAGCCTTCAAAAATTCTCTCTTCAGATATTCTCTATCACAATATATTCTCACTGATCCAATCTGTACTAACAACGCCTTTGGAAGATCATAAAATTCAAAATTGAAGTACATACCGGATCCATTTGCAAATTTGAGTCTGTATGTCTATGATTTGACAAACAGATCAACTTGTGCAATCTTCATCTCCTTGGCATCTTCTATATCTTTCCTTATAGACTCTGGATCAAAAATGCTTTTCAGATCTTTAATAGCTTGCTTGACTTGTGGAAGAGAGGATCTGACTTGGGTCACAGACCCAACATGATGCATTCTTGTAAGCTCATCTCTGGTCATCCCTTGGACTATATGCATCATACTTTTATATTCTTCCTCAGGACCAGTTTCTCTTCTGACTACAAAATGATATCTTAAGTCAATGTTGTCCATTGGCTTAGCATACCAGTATGTAATCAGAGGTTTTGAGAAATCATGCTGGTCGAGGGTCTTTTCAATCTCCATTACTTTCTGAAGCTGATGTTCAAACAGCACCCTTTTTACCTAATCAAGCTTTGCTTGAGTGATTTCTTCTGATTGAGGATTAGAAGCAACAGCTTGAACAGGTGGATCTGGATTACTGCCACCAGCTTGACTTGATTCATGTTGGCTTTGGACTTGATGGGAGACTTTAGCTATTTTTCGTTTTTCCATTTCTTTATCATGAATATCCTGCAGCCTCTCTGTATTCATGGACTGAGCCATCTTCTTTGGAATTCCAGCTGAAAAGGCAAAATTGATCAAAAACTTTCTGTGCTCAGCCTTTGAATGCCCTGTTGGCATTTTCCTTTTTCTGTCATTCTGTTTGACCACAAACCCTCTTAGGTAATCACCTAAGGTTTCATCATCTTGCATTGGGGCATGGGTTTGCTGGTCCAGAATAGCATCTTGTTCTTCTGCTAACTTTCTAGCAAATTCAGCATCATGAGCAACTTGGGCTTCTCTGGATGAAAATTTGTGCTTTGGAGATTCTATGAGAATGCCCTTGCCCTTATCTTTAGTTGCAGAGGTTGTAGCTTGGACTGTAGTGATGGGAGCTTGACTGATGCCTTCTCTGATAACAACTCCTGTTGTTCTTGTGGGAGCAGCTTGAGTTTCTAGGCTAACAGCTTGAGTAGCTATTGGGACTGTTAGCCTAGAATCTTGGACTGTTGGAGTAGGAGCTGGAGCTGCTTGGACTGATGGAGCTGCTTGGACTGATTTAGGGATCTCGATCTCCTGATTCTCCCCCTTTTTGGATGCATTGGTTTGGTCAGGAGGACCTACAACCGTTGCCATTTGGGTTCGAATCATCTTCTCCAATTGAATGATCTTATTTCCACAAAGAGTGAACCCCTTATGAAGATAATCCATTCTCTGATTCTGAGCAGCTTCTGTCTGTCGAAGTGAAATGATTTGTGCCCCCTGTGCAGCAATAACGGACTGATGGTACTCCAACATTGCTACAACAGGTTTCAGCTGAGGATCCGTCAAAAGCATAAGTTGCAGACTAGCCTCAAGATCAGCAAAAGTGTGTGGTACTTGTGATCTATCACTGGCAGGAATTCCAGAAGTTGAAGCTTCTGGGCCCCTCTTTTCTTGGTTCTGGGGACTTCCAGAAGGTGCTTGCACACCCTCTGTTGCCATGGGTGTGGTCTTACTTATGTTGACACTGTCCTGTGCCTCTTGTGCAGAAACAACAGTAGTGTCAGCCACAGTACCCATATGGACATCTTCTGTTGAGATGTCCACCTCCAAATTGAGGGTGGGATAATCCTCAGTGGGTGCCCTTTGGATATTCTGTGCAGGAGTGTCCTCCTGCACAGGGACATTTGGCTCTTGGAATTGGGCTGAGGAGGAAGGAGCTCCTGAACCTCTTTTTCTTTTGTATAATATAAGTGGGATGAGGGATTTCCAGAAGGATCAGAGGGATTATTTGTATCATGAGGAGTGGGTTGGGGTCCTGGGGGTGAAGCAGTGATGTTAGGCTGAGCCTGCTCAGGACCCTCTCCTCTGTTTAGTGTATTGATACCCAACATTGCAGAGGGCAATGGGACATCAACAGACAAAAAATTGGCACTTGTTTTTAGAAGACGTTTTATTGTAGGTAAAGAGTGCCTATGAGAAACATGAATCCTTTTATGTACATTGAAATTACTGCAAGTTCTTGCAATAATTTCAGCCAAAAATCTAGGATACATAAAAAATTTCCCATGTTTTAGGGTATGATGCCTTAGCATACCCTGAAAAATCATATTAGAAAAATTGAACTTTTGGCCTGTAGATAAGCACACCAAGGCAGTGGCTATGTTTGAGGAAAATTCTGACCAACCAGTTCTTTTAGGGCTTATGCATTGCTGTATAATATGAACAAGATATTTCCACTTAGGGGCAAAATGAGTTTTAAAGAAAGTATACGAATCAGTAGGGCCCCTATACCCTATAGCAAAAAGGCCTTCATGTAAGGCAGTAAGTGGGAAATCGGTTATACCTGCGGCATCTTGAAGATGCAAGTGTTGGAGTATGAGATCCTCAGTGATGGTGACAGTGGTTCCATCAATCTTGGACGTCAAAGAAGTGACTCCATTGATGGTTTGAACAGAGGCATGTTTCCAAAATTGCTCTATATGGGATATGTATATTGTAGGGTTTATGGTAAGAGCATGATGAATATGAGAACTTCGAAGGAAGTCCATCATGTCGTGGAATGGTTGAAGGTCAGCGTGTTTGAGAGAGTAGGGAAGATAGTTATGCTCTTTGACAAACTCCATTGACTAATGAATCGGTGATTTAGGGTTTCAGAGATGTGTGTGGGAATCGCTCAGAGAGAAAAGAAGGACGTGGAAGATATTTTGCAACTGGTAGTTACAATTGAACGAAACTGGGACCTTTTAAAGGTTTCGAAAATATCTAATCTCGCGCACACACTTATGAAAGTTACTAAAATACCCTGCACACTTTGACAGATCAAGTGAAACAACTAGCAGTCCGAGAAAATGAACTAGCAGCTTGAGAAAAGACTCAAGCTGTTAGTTGAAAAGTAGGCATATATAAATGAAACAGTGGCTCCCCCTTAAACAAACATATGAAATAGATATATTTTTCATAAAATAAGAAAGAATGATGAAGAACAAATTAATCCATATTAACCATACCAATATTTGATACTAGGAAAGTGAATCTTCCCACATCAAATGGTTTTGTAAATAGATCAGCTAACTGATCATCAGTATGAATTTTGGTAACTTGGATTAATTTTTCTCATTACAGTCCCTTATAAAATGAAATCTGATGTCTATATGCTTGGGTTTGGGAAATTTCACTGGATTTTGTATAATGCTTATTGCACTTGAGTTGTCAATGTAAATAGGAGTGGATAGGAAATTCATACCATAGTCTCTCAATTGATTCTGAATCCACATCACTTGAGAGCAACAGCTTGCAGCTGCTACATATTCTGCTTCTGTAGATGAGGTGGAGACAGTTGTTTGCTTTTTACACTGCCAAGAGACCAATCTTGCTCCTAGATATTGACATCCACCAGTTGTGGACTTTCTGTCAATGTTGCAGCCTCCATAATCACTGTCAGAATAGGCTGTTTGTTCAAGAGGAGAGTCTTTAGGATACCAGAGGCCCAAATGTGGTTGGCCTTTGAGATATCTAAAGATTCTCTTAACAGCAAACAGATGTGAGTCCTTTGGAGCACATTGAAACCTGGCACAAACACAAACAACAAACATTATATCAGGTCTAGAATATGTTAGATACATAAGTGATCCTATCAATGATCTGTATAGATGAATGTCCACATCTATTCCATCTTTGTCTGCATCAAGCTGCTTGTGAGTGTCCATTGGAGTACTTGCAACTTTGGTATCTTTGTAACCAAACTTTTCCAGTATGTCTTTCACATACTTTGATTGACTTATAAAAAGCCCTGCAGGCTTCTGCTTAACCTGCAATCCTAGAAAGAATGTGAGTTCCCCCATAGAACTCATTTGAAACTTTTTGTGCATCAATGCCTCAAACTCTTTGCATAGACTGTCATTGGTAGACCCAAATATAATATCATCAACGTAGATCTGAACAAGCAGAATCTCAGATTTGATGGACTTTATGAACAGGGTTTTGTCCAGTGTACCTCTCTTGAATCCATTCTGTAGAAGGTATGATGACAGAGTGTCATACCATGCTCTAGGGGCTTGGTGGAGTCCATAGAGGGCTTTGTCCAATTTGTAGACTCTGTCTGGATACTTGTAGTCCTCAAATCCAGGAGGTTGACACACATAGACCTCTTCTTCAATTGTGCCATACAGGAAAGCAGACTTCACATCCATTTGATACACTTTAAATCCTTTGAAGCTTGCATAGGCTAGGGACAGCCTGATGGCTTCAATTCTTGCCACTGGAGCAAAGACATCATCATAATCTATTCCTTCTTCTTGAGTGTATCCTTGTGCTACTAATCTTGCTTTGTTCTTGATGACTATCCCTCTCACATCCTTCTTGTTTCTGAAAACCCAACGTGTACCAATTGCTCTCTTGCCTTTAGGAAGATTAACTAAAGTCCATACATTCTGAATCTTGAATTGTAGAAGTTCTTCCTGCATTGCTTCAATCCAAGATGGATCTTTCAAAGCCTCTGAGGCCTTTTTGGGTTCTAACTGTGACATGAAAGAGGCATGTTCAAAGACAGCTAGACTGAATTCTGGCACTGCTGGTTCAGCATCAGTGGACTCTTTGTGAACCATTGTCCTTGTCTGCACAGGAGTGCGTGGATCACCCATTATCTGATTGAGAGGATGATACTTGTGCACTCTAAGTGTTGGCTCTCTGTCTATCTGAAAAGAAGTGCCTAGATTTGTATTATCTCCTTCAGGACCACTTGATGGTTCAACTTCTGGAACAGCTTGACTAGAATCTGGAACTGTTTCCCTTTGTGATGGAGCTGTTACCTCAGGACTTGGGATTGTCACTTCATAGTTTGGATTTGAATCATGTTGTGCATCCAGTACCCCTGGTGGGTCACAAGAGAGAAGTGGTATGACCGTATACTCATCCCATTGACCAGAATCTGCAACAGTCTGAATCTTTGTACCAACAGCTTGATCATTTGTGCTACCAGCATGAGAATTTGTGTTGGCAGCTTCAACCCTGTTTTCACCAGTTTCTGCAGTATACTCAACAAAGCTCAGAGAATTAGTTAGTGAATCTAAATCAAACAACCAATCAGGACCAGTGCCTTTGACATTTGCAGTGTTTTCATTAAATACAACATTGACGCTTTCTTCAATGGTTTTAGACACACTGTTATATACCCTATAGGCTTTGCTTTGAGTGGAGTATCCTACAAAGAAACCTTCTTCAGCCTTGCTTTCAAACTTTCCTAAGTGAGTCTTAGTGTGAAGAATTGTGCATGAACAACCAAAGGACTTTAGGAAGGCTATTAAGGGGACTCTATGGTGGAATAACTCATATGGAGTTTTCCCTTGTGATTGAACAACATGAACCCTATTCAGAACATAGCAAGCTGTATTGACTGCTTCTGCCCAAAAGGTCATTGGCAGTTTGGAATCAGCTAGCATGGTTCTAGCAGCCTCAATTAACGTTCTGTTCTTTCTTTCAGCTACACCATTTTGCTGTGGTGTTCTTGGTGCACTATATTGCTTATCAATGCCTTTAGACTCACAGAAGCTGTTTAGGATATGGTTTTTAAACTCAGCTCCATTGTATGATCTAATCACCTTAACTTTTAAGTTGGATTGGTTTTCTATCTTAAGAATAAAAGATTTAACTAGCTCAGCAGTTTCATCTTTAGACCTAAGAAAGTATACCCATGTGAATCTGGTGAAATCATCAACAATGACTAAACAGTAAGCCCTTTTATTCAAACTCAAAACAGATGTTGGACCAAAGAGATCCATATGAATAAGATGAAGAGCAGATGAGATTGAATTCACTTCTTTGGCCTTATGAGAAGATTTGTGTTGCTTGCCTTTAAGACATGCTACACAATGATCATCACAAATGAACTCCTTTTGAGGCAAACCTCTTACCAAATTCTTTTTAACCAGCACATTCATGAATTTGAAGTTCATGTGACACATTCTTCTGTGCCAAAGAGCAGACTCATTTGATGATGCTTTGGATATCAAACAGCTTAAAGTACTTGATTTGGATAAAAGAGCTGTGTCCAAACAGTAGACATTGTCCTTTCTTGGTGTTCTAAGTAAAATAAGATTTTCAAGTATTTTAAAATCCTTTGAAAGAACAATGCACTCAGAATCTGTGAAGACAACAATATTTTGTTTATCACAGATTTGAGACACACTTAATAAATTGTACTTAGTTGTTCGACATACAAAATATCATTAAAAAGCATTTTGCCTGCTTTTACAGTACCCTTACCCGTGACCTTACCTCCCTTGGAATTTCCTCCAAATGCAACAAAACCTCCTTCAAAGCCTTTGAAATTTGACAAGCATTCAGAATTGCCTGTCATGTGCCTAGAGCATCCACTGTTCAAATGCCATCTTGTTTTATGTTGTGACCTGTGGTTGCCCTGCACAAATAAAAGCTTAGTTAGTAGTGGAGTAAACCCAAACCAAGTTGGTTTTGGGTTGTCCTTGTGCATTGACATAACTAAACACTGTCTTTGACTTCTTATACTTAGTGAGATCCACTGATGTATTCTGTGGAGAGTATTTAGTTATCACATGAGGTATCCAGGTGTTTTGTCCATCCTTTTCAATAACAGTCTCAGATGATCCATTACCAGTCCCAATTTTGAGCCTAGCAATTTGAACTGAGTCTGTAGTGCTAACAGCTTGAGAATTTGCACTAGCAGTCTCAACTTTAGACTTGGCAGTTTCAACATTTGTATCAACAGTTTCACCTGAGTTTTTACCTTTAACACACCATATCTGTTTATAATTAATTTTGGTTTAGCTAAAACTTGTTTTTGGTGTGTGGACCGTTTCTTATTTACTTTGGAGAACCTGTGATCAACTGTTTTCTTTGGAACTGGTGCCACAGGTGGTTTGACCTTAAGATTTTTTGTGTTTTTAACAAATGCCTGTTTCTGAACCACAATCTGTTTTGCAACAGATGGTTTGTACAAGCAATGTCTGGCCAAATGGTTTTTCCTGCCACAATGGAAACATTTTTTGACTGTTTTGATTTGAGAACCAGTTTTAGCAGACCACAACTGATTCTTGTTCCTTTGATTTCCCCTGACTTTCTGTTGCTTGGGAAACTTTTGGATACCATGCTGTTGGCATGTGCAGATTGGAACATTTTTACCTCTTTTATTCCCTTTTGAGGAAGATGCAGTGTTTTGGTTTAGCTAAAACTTGTTTTTGGTGTGTGGACCGTTTCTTATTTACTTTGGAGAACCTGTGATCAACTGTTTTCTTTGGAACTGGTGCAACAGGTGGTTTGACCTTAAGATTTTTTGTGTTTTTAACAAATGCCTGTTTCTGAACCACAATCTGTTTTGCAACAGATGGTTTGTACAAGCAATGTCTGGCCAAATGGTTTTTCCTGCCACAATGGAAACATTTTTTGACTGTTTTGATTTGAGAACCAGTTTTAGCAGACCACAACTGATTCTTATTCCTTTGATTTCCCCTGACTTGCTGTTGCTTGGGAAACTTTTGGACACCATGCTGTTGGCATGTGCAGATTGGAACATTTTTACCTCTTTTATTCCCTTTTGAGGAAGATGCAGTGTTACAGTTAGAAGGTATAGAAACCTGGGGAGTAGCATGGCATACACTCATCTTCTCTTTTCCTTTCTTACTGGGGTTTGGGGCTGCTATGGGTACAGTCATTGTTTTGTATCCTTTCTCAGCTTCATTGCAATCACAGGCTTCATTTTTAATGAGATCTTCTTTAGATTCAGGACTGATTTCAAGAACAGGATCTACAGTGGTCATAGACTCATCTAATGGTTCATTGACAAGCCTATCAGCAACTTCACTCATTGGATGAATGTATTTGTTGTTGTATGGAGGTGGAGTGGCTCTGTATCCTATACCTTCTTTGGGATTGAGCTGAGATTTTACCCTATCTTAAAATTGAACTTCCATTAGGTGTTCCAGCTTTTGATTTGCCAATTTGAAGTTTCCTAGATCTATATTGACAGATTCTAGTTTCTTATTAGCTTCTAACACCTTCTGATCAGCCTCATCTAATTTCTTATTAAGGGATTCTATTTTCTTATTCAGCTCCTTTTTCTCCCACTCATGATATGTTCTATCATGTCCCATTTGAATCTCGTTATCTTTATAGTCATTGATCTGTTTTTCAAGATCTTCTATGGCCTGCATATATTCATATCTCCTTTCTTCCATCTTAGCTAGAGTTTTGCACATGCTCTCATTATGATCTCTGTACTTTTAACCATATTTTTGCATGTTTGAGAGCAAAGTTTAGCATTTACCTCAGATGGTAGTTCAGTTGAGGTTACAGTTGATGTTTCTGCCATTAGAGCTTGATTTTGAAACTCTTCCTCTGTATGATCACTCCAGTCAAACACATTGTCTTCTTGAGAAACAAGTGCTTGAGATGATGAAGCTTGAGTATTTTGCTGGGGTCTTGGTGGTTGTTGACCTTGGGATCTGCATTCTCTGGCAAAGTGGCTAAGCTTGTGACATTTAAAGCCTTCAACTTTGGATTTGTCAAATGCTGGTTTCCCTTCAGGTCTGGCTTGGAAGTTGGATCTGCCAGTTCTTTTCAGAAACCTTTTAGCCCTCATAGTCAACATTGCATGCTGCCATTTCAAGTCCATCTCTTCTAGATCATCTGGATGGATCTGTTCTAAATCTTCAGCATTTAAAGCAAATAGTCCATCATTGGCAACAAAGACCTCATAGTGAACATCAGTAGAGTTATCATCAGCACCTGAAAAAGAATCACAGCAGTTAGATTTATCAGTTAATGCTGATGACAGCAGAGCAGTGTTATGATTATAAGAAAAAGATTTCTTTTTAGTTTCAATCTCAGTTTCAAACACTCTCAAACTGTTGTAAAGATCATCCAACTCTATTTCATCAAGAGTGTCTTTGGTTCTCCATTGTGCAGCATAAACTGTCCACTCTTCACCAAGAGATCTGAGAAATTTTCTGTTTACTTCATCTTGATCCAAGCAGACTTTGGCACTCTCCAATTCACCTACCAGTTTGTTAAACCTGTCAAAAATTTGAGTAAAGTTTTCATTCTTGCCACTAGAAAAGTTCTCATACTGCTGTTTCAAAAGATCCTTTTGATTTCTATTGGTGCTTGCATTGCCAACAAATCTTTTCTCTAAAGCAATCCAAAGAGAATGAGCAGTGTAAAACTTTTTAAACTGGTGTTGATAAGCATTAGGAATGGCTATTTGAAGAAGTGTAGGAGCTTTACTTCATTCATTCTAGCCTTTCTTTCAAGTTCAGTTTTTGGAGGAGTTTTTATGGGTTTGCCCTCAGCATCAAGTTCAGGATCAACTACAGAAGGAAATTCAACAGCTTCCCATATGACATAATCAATAAATTGAATATGCTGTTGAATCCTGAGTTTCCACATCTCAAACTCAGTGGGTTTGAGCATAGGCACTTTGAGTCCTTGCCCAGATCCACTACTACTATTTTCAAATTCCATTGTAGAAAATTTAAAATTTTTAAAGAAAGCTTCTGACTTTGAAAACAAAGAAAGACCTGTAGCTCTGATACCACTTGTCAAGATCAAAATCACTACCTAAGATTAACTGGTTTGAATTAATCAGAGTATAAACCAATAACCTTGTATTGAATCAAAGTCCAATTAAGAAGTTTGCGGAATAACACTTAACTGTTTTAAGAAAAGCTTTCAGAACAAATAAACACATAAACACAATCAATAACCAAATATCATTTGTATTGCCAAACTCAATGATTACAATCACCTCTAATCTGTTTGATTAGACGAAGAACACAGATTGTTCTTAGGGTTTTACAACCTTAGAGGCTTATGAAAACTTAATCAGAAAGACAATTACAACTGAATAAACTTGTACGTGCAGACTTACAATAGAAAAACCTATTCTATGTATATATACTGCTTTCTGATTTGTTTCCTTGAAAAACTCTAATTTCTGTGATAGTAGATATGCTTGAATCTTCAAAATATATCTTTTCCTGAATATCAGCACTTTCTGTTTATTGAGCTGTTGAGCATCTTGAAGTCTATCTGTTGAGCAGCTTGAGCTTTAACACTGGCAGCTTGAACTTTTGTACTAGCAGCTCGAACTTCTTCAACTAACAGCTTGAACTTTGTACTTACACAGAAAATCTACTAACAGTCTGAGAAATCTAACTAACAGCTTGACATACTTAGAATATTTCCTAACATTATATTTTGGGGTTGAAATACATGCTACGTTTTCATATGGACACAGAAACAACTTCATTTCTATTATGTATTACACATGTGGTTCCATCAGCCCTTAAATCATGAACCGTTAATTGCATTTATTTGTAAGCGTGAATATATTGTGGATAGATCTATCGGGAGTCATGTCCCCCATTCGGGTTAGTTCAGCTCGGCTAACAACGAGTGCATATATATTTAACACACGGTATTACGTATGGGAATACTGCACAGGGCAAACTCATTTAATTAAGCTTCGGTTGCATGATGGTTTATATGTAATACATAACACATAACTTATGATTTTATAAATTCAAACTTAACTGTTGTTGTCCATACAAGTCTGATTTATGTGTAAACCTATGAGCTCACCAACAATTTTGTTAACGTATTTTAGCGTGTTTTTCAGGAAATTAAGGCAAGTATGCCACATCAGACGTATTTTTCAAGCTTCCGCACCTGAGGAGTCACATGCATTTACAAAATTACCGGAGATTTAGTTGCATTAATTTGATTATTTTAATTATGTATTTATATCTCTGTACCATGCGAACTACTCTTCTTCATATGAGACTATGTAAAACAATTCTATATTTTAAAGTCATATCGATGTATTTTTGAAAACGTCCATATAGTGGTCGTTCGTTATGATTATGGTTATGCTTCCGCGACGTCACGCTTCGTTGCCAACCGGGGTAACGGGGTGTGATAGATTGGTATCAGAGACATAGTTATAGTGAACTAGGTTGCGTTAGTACCCTAGACTATAACTGCACTTAAGTTTTACTGATTTTGAAAATATTTTGTAACTAACTAAAAGACTATGACTGGACCTTGATAGCAGAAAACATGTCAAACAACACCATCATCATCTTGTCCGATTCAGAGGATGAGTACACCCCTATGAGCCCCGAAGTCACTGAGGTTTTCACCGAAGGAGAACCGTCCGAAGAAGAGGACCCCTCCGAAGAACCGATGGAGGAGTCAGAAGAAAAACCAATGGATGAAGATGACGCCGGAGTGGATCCACCACCCCCGGTGATCCCCTGCTACACCCCATACCACCCCTAGGTTCCGTCGTTCAAGCCGTACCGTCCCCACCCTAACGGCCCAAAGATGATGTTTACACCCCGAAACAGGGTAATCATACCGAGGCGGGAGTCTATTCCCATCCCGACTCCTCAACCAAGTCCACCACCCCAGCAGCGACGGGAAAACGCCCGTAGATGGGACTGGATACCCGAGACTCTCCGTGAGTGGAGACAAGAGGAAGGAATCCCTTCCCAGTTTGAGGTCGGAGGACCATCCTCCGCACCGATCCCACCGCTCACTCAGGAGCCGGCCGACTAGACCGTACCTCTTTTAATAGCAAGGTCTTCACGGCACGACCTCCAAATCCGGTTACTTAACCAGGATATTGGAGAGATAACTGCCCGTTTAGAGCGAGAGGAGTTACAAAACTCCAACTTGTACTCGGTTAACCAGCACGCCCTCGCCATCCAGCAGGACGTCCTAAATGAGCTTCGGCAACGATTAGCCGAAAGCGAGGCTCGTAATGAGGAACTGACTCAGCGCCTCAATGCTTTGGAAAAGGGAGAGACCCCCGATCACTCCCACACCTAGTACCCTTTATCTATCTTTGTAATGTTAGGAAATTATTATGTAATAGTGTAGGATAAAAATTTTCGGGTAATAACCCGTCCCAATGTAAGAAATTTATGAATGATTAATGAATATTGCAAGTTATTTATGAAACCGTGTTTGATGATTATAGTTCTGTGCCTTAAGAAAAATTTAAATCTTTAAGACTCAACTTCTTACACTATGCTCTTTTCTTTAAACTTTAAGATAATGCCGCCAAGAAGAGCTATGAACGAAGCAGAAATCGAGCAATTAGTCGCACAGAGAGTGGCCGGCGCTATAGCCACTTATGAGACCAACCGAAATAGTTCTGCCAACGGAGATGGTGGTGCTAGCCGCACCACGGGAGGTACTGAAACCAACCCAAAAGGTTGCGGGATTAAGGGGTTCTTGAGTTGCGAGCCCCGATACTTTAACGGGACTGAGGGAGCCGTTGGATTGGTACGATGGTTTGAGAGATTGGAGTCTGTTTTCCGTGTTAGCGGATGTGTTGAAGGAGACAAGGTGAAATTCGCCACCCACACCCTACAGGATAGCGCACTGACATGGTGGAATTCCTACGTCCAGTCTGTAGGAATCGATGAAGCCTATCAACTCGCCTGGTCCGTGTTGAAGCAAATGATGACAGATGAGTACTGTCTGAGAAACGAACTCCAGAAAATGGAATCGGAGTTCTGGAATCTAGCAATGAAGGGGACAGACGTCACAGGGTATACTAACCGATTTCACGAGCTGAGCATCCTGTGTCCACAGATGGTGACCCCCGAGTACAAGAAGATTGAGTGCTACATCTGGGGACTCGCCCCTCAAATTCAAGGCAATGTCACTGCCTCCAACCCAACCACCATTCAGGACGCCATCAGAATGGCCAACAATCTTATGGACCAAGTGTCCCGGAGAAACGAGGCCAAAGTCGGGGAAAACAAGAGAAAATAGGAGGACAAGTCTGGGAAGAATTCGGGCTCACAATCCAAGAAGCCCGAAACCATCAAGGCTTACGTAGCGGGAGTCGAGACAAGGAAAGGCTACACAGGTACAAAGCCTTTCTGCACCCAATGCACCTACCATCACAACAAAGGACCCTGCCCAACCCCTTGTGGAAGTGCAAGCGTCTTGGTCATTTGACCAAAGACTGTAAATTTGGTACTCCGGGTAACAACGGCGGCAACCAGAGGAGTTGCTATGAGTGTGGAGCTGCCGGGCACTTCAAGAGTGAGTGCCCCCGAGGTTGAAAAATGGTGGAGGAGCTCAGGGGAGAGATTTTGTATTGGGAGCAGGTGACGCTCGTCAGGATCCCCATGTGGTATCATGTACGTTTCTTTTAAATGACATTTAGGCTTACGTACTCTTTGATACCGGGGCTGATAGGAGCTTTATATCTGATAAGTTAAGTAAGCAATTGAGTGCCACTCCTTTTCCCTTAGACAACTTTTATACTATAGAGCTAGCTGACGGCAAAATAATAAAGGCAAATAGTATTATTAAGGAATGCACACTGAAGCTGGCAGATCATCCCTTTAAGATAGACTTGATGCCTATAGAACTCGGAAGTTTTGATGTGGTAGTTGGTATGGATTGGTTGTCACACAATCATGCAGAGATTTTATGCGGTAAGAAAGTGGTACGGATACCACTCCACAAGAAAAAGGTCCTAACAGTCCAAGGTGTAACATCCACGGATTCAATTTGATGTATTTTGACTAATTAAGTGGAAAATTTATATTTTAGTTGAATTTGGGTGATTATTATGTATTTGGATATTTAGCAAAGTTTGTTGTTATTTTTAAGAAAATTGAACTCAGAATCAATTTTGTGGATTATTATGAATTTAAAAGTTATTTATGATAAATTTAAGATTAAATCGGTATTTTATGGAACCGGTTAAGTCGGGTGATGAAATGTGCAAAATGACGAAAGTAGTATATAAAGGGCAATAGGCTTCATTTTCTAGTTTACACTCTCTCTCTACTCTATCTCTCTAGAAATTTTCTCTCTACATCTCTCTAAGATAAATCACAAACCGACCGTCGGATTTTCGAGAATTATACGTCATCGGAAAGGTATCGAGGAGTACAACAGTAATCTACAAACGGATTTCAGATTTCGTGCGAATTGAGGTAAGAATCGATCCTTTTTAAGTTATGGTTTCGGTTTTGAAGAACAAGAATCTCGAATCTATCATTTTATGCATATTTAAGCTTGTTTTTGATTGAAATATTGCTGGAATATGAAAGTATATGCATAGTCGAATCGAATCTAGGTATTATACATGATATATTAGTGATTTTTGCCTTAGAAATGAAGGATTTAAGTTGAAATGATGATCAGACTCGAATGGGTCAAGATCAGAGTCGAAATACAAGAACAAACTCGAGTTTGGTGCTAGATTCGAGTGTGTACCATTAGATTCTAAGGGAGGGCTTCGAATCTACCCCTAGACTCGAATGAAGGGTTCGAATCTACCCTAGATTCGAGGGGTTATTCGAATCTGATGACCAAGGGGTTCGAATCTGTGCTAAGGGTTCGAATCTGATACATATGATTCGAATCTGATGCATAGTTTCGAATCTAACCCATTAAATTCGAGTTTAATGCCTAAAATTGAGAAATATACTCTCTAAACTTGTGTATTTTGAATGGAACTTATAAACAACACATAAAATGGCAAGAATTATTCAAAGGACAAGTTATGAACTTGAAATGGGTTTCAAACTTAGTTATGGTTTAAAATTGGATTTGTAGACCCGAAATGGGGGAAAACGTTGCAAAACTTACGAGACTTGATTTTTATGAGTTAAACGGATAATGATATGAGGAATTTGTTGTAATTGATATAACAGGTCCCTTGTGGTGTTGTTTAACCCACAGTGGGGTACTTGGTGGAATCCGGTTGAAAGCCCGAAGAGAAATAAAATTGGTTAAAGATAATTACGCACCCACTGTGAGTACAGTAGATTTCGCATGTTTATATTTGTTTTATGTAAGCTTTGCCTGCTGAGACCTGTTGTTTCATTGATTGTTTGGAATTCTACTAACTTGCGTAGATTTAGATGCACATTCTTACTTGTTGCATGTCCTTTCGGTTGTTGTGCATCTAGTGATGGACCGGTGGGTCGCATCGATTACTCTGATGTTACTGTGCTATATGACCTGGAGCTGATCCCTCCTAGGCCCGGTAGGCAGTATGTCATCCCCGATCGTACGTTTGTCTCAGATGGTATGTCTAAATGCCGAGCTGTGAGCTCGAAGGGGCTGCGGCTCTGGTCCGTACTTGGTGTACGAAGAGAGTATACGACGTTTGTCGTCGGGATTACTCTTGGGCTTCATAAAGACTTATAAAATGCGCAATCTTTGTATTCACTAAGCATTCGCTTACGTTTTAGTTGTTGTATTTTTACAGGCAAAGGAAAATCTACTGCTGGACCTTCTAGTTAGGTCGATTTGGAAGATTTGGAAGATATCTGCTATTTAATCGGTAATTATATTGTGGGACAAATGTTGTAATATATTCTGGATGATTGTAATAAATGTATGGGTGTGTAGACCTAGACTTGGTACCTGATAGCACCGTAGGGTGTTTAACACTTGTTGCACTACGTATTTATGTTTTAAATGCTTCCGCACTTAATTTAGGTTATCAGATCATTATGTTAATGTATGTTGATGATTAATCCTGGGTGTATTGTATTTGGTGGTTGTTGTGGCAAGGGTGTCACACGAGATGGTATCAGAGCAGTAGTTTGAGATTCAAGTGTCCGTGAGGTCTTGATCTCAAACATTAGGTGATGATATGTAGTGATGCTAAGTAATGATCTGAACTAAGATAGGTTATGATCTAGTAATTATAAGAAATTGACTATCATACGGGACAAATGAATGGTGTCTTTAAATTTATGACATGTTGCTAAATAAGTTATATGTTTCGTATTTCAGAACATGTCTGGAGGAGGAATGACACCTGAAGAGACGAGAGAAATGATGCTAGCCATGATGGCTGAGCAAAGAGAGATGATTCAAGAGCAGTTTCGGGCTCGAGATGAGGCCGAAACTAAGCGAAGGGAAGATAAAAGGAAGAACAAAGAAAAAGAAAGAGAAGGAATTAATGAGGAACAAGATGACAACACTGGGTCATCTAATAAGCCCAGGGGTTGTCGGTTTAAGGATTTTAAAGGAAATGGAGCTGTAGAGTTTAACGGTTTAGGGGATGCTGTTGCTGCACTGGAATGGATAACAGCAACTGAGCGAACATTCCGAATCAGCGACTGTGCTGAGAAGGACATGGTTCGTTATGCAACTGCTATGTTCACGAATGATGCAATCATGTGGTGGAATGCCATGGTGAACGCTTTGACATTAGAGAAAGTTTCGGTTATGACTTGGGCTGAGTTCAAGGACTTATTCACTCAGCAATACTGTCCGATTGATGAGCGTCGGAGATTAGAGGCAAGGTTTATGGCGCTGGTACAGGGGACGAAGACGGTGTCCCAATATGCTGTGGAGTTCACGAGGTTAAGTCTGTTCGCACCTCATCAGGTGGACACCGAAGAAAGGAAAGTGACCAGGTTCGAGGCTGGTCTTGACATTGAGATTAGGAGGGTCATGAGCAATGTTCGTTACCCTACATTTGCTGGCTTACTTGAGGCTGCCAGAAATGTAGAGCAGATTTTGATTATGTCAGGCTACTCTGTTGGGTCTGCTGCTGCTTCCACCAATCCGACACAGCCGTCACCGTCGAAGCGCCAAAGGGAGGGAGGATATTCTGGTTCTTCCCGGTCTTCACAGTACTCACCTCAACAGTCGTATCGCCGACAATCTGGTTCATCTGATCGCGGTCGTGCGCGTGCATACTCCATCAACACTGAGCCGCAATATTGCAATAAATGTCATCTGGAGCATTTTGGCAAATGCCCTAACGGACGTGCTTGTTTTTGCTGTGGGGAGCTGGGACATTTTCAGAATGATTGCCCAAGGAAGGGTGATGCTTGCTATAAGTGTGGGGTGTGGGGTCACTATAGCAGAAATTGTAGAAAGAATGCTCCAACGACTGCTGTCCCATCATCAACACGCTCGTCTGGAGGTTCGAGTGGTGGTTCAGTTAACCGCCGGGGTCAGTCACAGAGGGCACCTGCTCGTGCTTTTCAGATAACTGCAGAGGAGGCAAGGGAAAATCCGGAGGTCGTCACGGGTATGTTCATAGTTAATTCTATGCCTGCACGAGTTTTATTTGATTCGGGTGCCAATAGGTCGTTTGTTTCTACTATGTTTGCACAAAGACTTGCCATGCCACTATCTAGATTATCTGCTGTTCTTGATATAGAAACTGCTAGCAACACTCTAGTAAAAGTAGATCATGTCTACCGTAACTGCACGTTAGTAATTGAAGATGTAGTCTTCAATTTGGACTTGATACCGATAGAATTCAGTGAGTTTGATGTCATAGTCGGGATGGACTGGTTGATCGAGAATGAAGCCCACATAGTGTGTAAGAGCCGAATGATAAAGATAACTACCCCGGAGGGGCGTGAGATATGTATATATGGGGATAGGAGAAGCGGGGATCTGTGTTTGCTGACTATTGCAAAAGCTCGAAAGCTTGTTGCAAAGGGATGTGATGCATACTTAGCATATGCGATTGATGCTAAGGCAGAGAAGAGAACTTTGGCCGATGTGCCGGTTGTTTCACAATTCCCGGATGTGTTTCCGGAAGACTTGTCTGGCGTGCCGCCTGAGAGACAAGTTGAGTTTAGGATTGACTTGATCCCTGGAGCTGCACCGGTGGCTCGTTCTCCTTATCGTCTTGCCCCAACCGAGATGAAAGAAATGATGACACAACTTCAGGAGTTGTTGGACAAGGGCTTCATTCGGCCGAGTTCATCGCCGTGGGGAGCTCCGGTACTGTTTGTAAAGAAGAAAGATGGCACGATGAGGATGTGCATAGATTACCGGGAGCTGAATAAATTGACGATTAAGAACAAGTATCCTCTGCCGAGGATAGACGACTTGTTTGATCAGTTACATGGCGCTAGTGTATTTTCTAAGATTGATCTGAGATCGGGGTACCATCAACTGAAAGTTCGAGAAGAGGATGTGCCTAAGACAGCATTTAGGACACGTTATGGGCATTACGAGTTCTTGGTTATGCCTTTTGGGTTAACCAATGCCCCGGCTGTCTTTATGGACTTGATGAATAGGGTTTGTAGACCGATGTTGGATAAGTCGGTGATAGTGTTTATTGATGATATACTGGTATATTCTAAGTCTGAAGCAGAACATGCTGAACATCTGAGAGAACTGTTGGAGTTGTTAAGAAAAGAAAGGTTGTACGCCAAGTTCTCAAAGTGCGAGTTTTGGCTACAACAGATACAGTTTCTAGGACATGTTATATCTGGAGCTGGGATTTCGGTTGATCCAGCTAAAGTTGAGGCTATAAGAAATTGGGAACCGCCACAATCAGCTACGGAAATCAGGAGTTTTCTTGGGTTGGCGGGATATTATAGGAGGTTTATAAAGGACTTTTCAAAGATTGCAGTTCCGCTGACGGCATTAACGAAGAAGAATGCGCCTTTTGTTTGGGAGACCGTGCAGCAAGAGGCGTTTGATGTTTTGAAGAAAACTTTGAGTGAAGCGCCGATACTTGCCTTACCTGAGGGCAATGATGACTTTGTGGTGTATACCGATGCTTCGAGGTTAGGGTTAGGCGCTGTATTGATGCAGCGTGGGAAGGTTATAGCGTATGCTTCAAGACAGTTGAAGCAGCATGAGAAGAATTATTCGACTCATGATCTGGAGTTGACCGCGGTAACGTTTGCATTGAAGTTATGGAGGCACTACCTGTACGGTACTAAGTGTCAACTTTACACGGACCATAAGAGCTTGAAGTATATCTTTAGCCAGAAGGAACTTAATATGAGACAACGTAGGTCTATGGAGCTTATTAAAGACTACGATTGTGAGATACTGTACCATCCCGGAAAGGCTAATGTAGTAGCCGATGCCTTGAGCCGGAAAGCGTATGCTAAGGATTTCTGTTATATGATGACTTCTACAATGTTGACCTCCACGATAATTGATGATGTCAAGGCTGCTCAGAAAGAAGCCTTGAAAGAGGAGAATATTGGTGCTGAGGATGTTAGGATACATTTAAAGAATATGGAAACGAGCAAGTCTGGTATAAAAGGTGTGTACGGAAGAATTTGGGTGCCGAAATATGGTGGTGTGAGAGACGTGATCGTTGAGGAAGCACATCAATCTAAATTTTCTGTACATCCCGGGAGCACAAAGATGTACAACGACTTAAAGGCAGACTTTTGGTGGCCGGGATTGAAGAAGGATATCGGTCAGTATGTTGAACGATGTAGGACTTGCCGGTTGGTAAAGGCTGAGCATCAACAACCGTACGGCAGTATGCAGCCGCTTCCCATTCCGGAATGGAAGTGGGAGCACATTACCATGGATTTTGTTACAAAACTGCCGAAGACTAGGCGCCAACATGATGCAGTATGGGTGATAGTCGATAGATTAACTAAGTCCACACATTTTATACCGATAAGAGAAAGTTACTCCTTAGAAAAGTTGGCTAAAATTTATATGGACGAGATTGTTTCTAGGCATGGAGTGCCTAAGTCCATAGTATCGGACCGGGACAGCCGGTTTACTTCAAATTTTTGTTCGGCTTTGCAAGAAGGGTTAGGGACAAGGATAGCAATGAGTACAGCTTACCGCCCGCAAACTGATGGTCAGAGTGAGCGGTCAATCTTAACGCTTGAAGACATGATGAGATCGTGTGTGTTAGATCTCGGTGGCAATTGGGACGATCATCTGCCACTCATAGAATTTTCGTATAACAACAGTTACCACGCTACGATCAAGAAAGCTCCGTTCGAGGCTTTGTATGGAAGGAAATGTAGGACTCCTACATGTTGGAGAGAAACGGGTGAAACACCAATCGCTGGGCCGGCCTTGCTTCAAGAAACAAACGAGAAGATACAGTTGATTAGGCAGAACATGAAGGCGGCCCAGGATCGTCAGAAAAGTTACTATGATCGGAGGCACAAGCCGATCAATTTTGAAGTGAATGACTGGGTCTACTTGAAAGTATCACCCATGAGGGGTGTTACTCGTTTTGTTAAAAGGGGAAAGTTGGCTCCGAGATTCGTCGGACCATTTAAGATAATCGAAAAAGTGGGGAATCAGTCATACCGTTTGGAATTGCCTGAAGAGATGACGGGCATACATCCGGTGTTTCACGTTGGAAATCTTCGAAAGTCGTTTACTTCTAGTAACGAGGATTGGGCCGACCATACTGAACTGCAGGTTGATGAAAGGCTCCGATATGTTGAAGAGCCGGAGTGTGTGTTAGATACTAAGATGAAGAAATTGAGAAGTAAGGAGATAGAAATGGTGCTTGTACGTTGGAAGCATCATAAAGGAGCAAATCATACATGGGAAACTAAGTCAGAAATGTTAAGAAAATATCCGAAACTGTTTGAGTCCGAGTAACTTCGAGGACGAAGTTGAGCGTGGTGGAGCCCATGCTGTAACATCCACGGATTCAATTTGATGTATTTTGACTAATTAAGTGGAAAATTTATATTTAAAGTTGAATTTGGGTGATTATTATGTATTTGGATATTTAGCAAAGTTTGTTGTTATTTTTAAGAAAATTGAACTCAGAATCAATTTTGTGGATTATTATGAATTTAAAAGTTATTTATGATAAATTTAAGATTAAATCGGTATTTTATGGAACCGGTTAAGTCGGGTGATGAAATGTGCAAAATGACGAAAGTAGTATATAAAGGGCAATAGGCTTCATTTTCTAGTTTACACTCTCTCTCTACTCTATCTCTCTAGAAATTTTCTCTCTACATCTCTCTAAGATAAATCACAAACCGACCGTCGGATTTTCGAGAATTATACGTCATCGGAAAGGTATCGAGGAGTACAACAGTAATCTACAAACGGATTTCAGATTTCGTGCGAATTGAGGTAAGAATCGATCCTTTTTAAGTTATGGTTTCGGTTTTGAAGAACAAGAATCTCGAATCTATCATTTTATGCATATTTAAGCTTGTTTTTGATTGAAATATTGCTGGAATATGAAAGTATATGCATAGTCGAATCGAATCTAGGTATTATACATGATATATTAGTGATTTTTGCCTTAGAAATGAAGGATTTAAGTTGAAATGATGATCAGACTCGAATGGGTCAAGATCAGAGTCGAAATACAAGAACAAACTCGAGTTTGGTGCTAGATTCGAGTGTGTACCATTAGATTCTAAGGGAGGGCTTCGAATCTACCCCTAGACTCGAATGAAGGGTTCAAAACTACCCTAGATTCGAGGGGTTATTCGAATCTGATGACCAAGGGGTTCGAATCTGTGCTAAGGGTTCGAATCTGATACATATGATTCGAATCTGATGCATAGTTTCGAATCTAACCCATTAAATTCGAGTTTAATGCCTAAAATTGAGAAATATACTCTCTAAACTTGTGTATTTTGAATGGAACTTATAAACAACACATAAAATGGCAAGAATTATTCAAAGGACAAGTTGCGAACTTGAAATGGGTTTCAAACTTAGTTATGGTTTAAATTTGGATGTAGACCCGAAATGGGGGAAAACGTTGCAAAACTTACGAGACTTGATTTTTATGAGTTAAACGGATAATGATATGAGGAATTTGTTGTAATTGATATAACAGGTCCCTTGTGGTGTTGTTTAACCCACAGTGGGGTACTTGGTGGAATCCGGTTGAAAGCCCGAAGAGAAATAAAATTGGTTAAAGATAATTACGCACCCACTGTGAGTACAGTAGATTTCGCATTGTTATATTTGTTTTATGTAAGCTTTGCCTGCTGAGACCTGTTGTTTCATTGATTGTTTGGAATTCTACTAACTTGCGTAGATTTAGATGCACATTCTTACTTGTTGCATGTCCTTTCGGTTGTTGTGCATCTAGTGATGGACCGGTGGGTCGCATCGATTACTCTGATGTTACTGTGCTATATGACCTGGAGCTGATCCCTCCTAGGCCCGGTAGGCAGTATGTCATCCCCGATCGTACGTTTGTCTCAGATGGTATGTCTAAATGCCGAGCTGTGAGCTCGAAGGGGCTGCGGCTCTGGTCCGTACTTGGTGTACGAAGAGAGTATACGACGTTTGTCGTCGGGATACTCTTGGGCTTCATAAAGACTTATAAAATGCGCAATCTATGTATTCACTAAGCATTCGCTTACGTTTTAGTTGTTGTATTTTTACAGGCAAAGGAAAATCTACTGCTGGACCTTCTAGTTAGGTCGATTTGGAAGATTTGGAAGATATCTGCTATTTAATCGGTAATTATATTGTGGGACAAATGTTGTAATATATTCTGGATGATTGTAATAAATGTATGGGTGTGTAGACCTAGACTTGGTACCTGATAGCACCGTTAGGGTGTTTAACACTTGTTGCACTACGTATTTATGTTTTAAATGCTTCCGCACTTAATTTAGGTTATCAGATCATTATGTTAATGTATGTTGATGATTAATCCTGGGTGTATTGTATTTGGTGGTTGTTGTGGCAAGGGTGTCACACAAGGGGAAAGAAAGAACCGTCAGCTGAATGTCATATTCGGCCTAAGGACATTAAAGTGCCTTAGAAAAGGTTGCCATGTAGTATTAGTCCAGATTGCAGAAAAAGAGTCGAAGGAAAAACAACTCAAGGATATTCCAGTGGTTTGTGACTATCTGAAGGTCTTCCCGGAAGATTTTCCTGGGCTTCTGTTAGCTAGGCAAATGGAGTTCCAAATCGACTTATCGACTTGGTGCCGGGAGCTGCACCGGTCGCAAGAGCCCCATACAGACTCGCTCCTTCTGAAATGCAAGAGCTGTCCAACCAACTACAAGAGTTGATGGATAAGGGATTCATTCAACCAAGTTCCTCACCTTGGGGAGCTCCGGTCTTATTTGTGAAAAAGAAAGACGGATCCTTCAGAATGTGCATAGACTACCGAGAGCTAAATAAATTAACGGTAAAGAACCACTACCCCCTTCCCAGAATTGACGACCTATTTGACCAACTACAGGGATCTAGCTTCTACTTTAGGATTGATCTGCGATCTGGTTATCATCAATTAAAGGTTCGGGAAGAAGACATTCCCAAGACAGCGTTTAGAACTCATTATGGACATTACAAATTTTAGGTGATGCCATTCGGTTTGACCAACGCACCAGCCGTATTCATGGACCTCATGAATCGAGTGTGTAAACCGTATTTGGACAAATTTGTAATAGTGTTCATAGATGATATCCTTATCTATTCCAGAAATAAGGAGGAGCATGAACAACATCTCAAGCTGATCTTGGAGTTGTTAGAGAAGGAACAGTTATACGCCAAATTTTCAAAGTGTGAATTTTGGTTGCGAGAAGTTAAATTCCTTGGGCATGTGATCAACACCCAGGGAATCCAAGTTGACCCATAAAAAATCGAGGCCATAAAGAACTGGGCAACTCCTAGAACTCCCACGAAAATCCGCCAATTTCTAGGACTTGCCGGTTATTATAGGCAATTTATTGAAAACTTCTCAAAGACAACAGGTTCCCTAACAGAGCTGACTCGGAAAGATGTGAAGTATAGTTGGGGTGAAGAGCAGGAAAAGGCGTTTGAACAGTTAAAACAAAGATTGTGTAGTGCACCAATTATGTCCTTACCTGAAGGGACAGAAAATTTTGTGGTCTACTGTGCCTCACACAATGGATTAGGTTGTGTGCTCATGCAAAATGATAAATTCATTGCTTACGCATCACAGCAACTCAAAATCCACGAGGTGAACTATACGACTCATGACTTGGAGCTCGGAGCAGTGGTGTTTGCTCTTAAAATATGGAGGCACTACCTGTACGGTACGAAGTGCATGGTGTTTACAGACCATAAAAGCCTTCAGCATATTCTGAATCAGAAAGAGTTAAATATGAGACAACGTCGCTGGTTTGAGCTGCTTAGCGATTACGACTGCGAGATTCGTTATCATCCGGGTAAGGCGAATGTTGTAGCTGATGTCCTGAGCCGAAAGGAACGGGTTAAACCTTTGAGAGTCCGAGCTTTGGTCATGACTATACAGTCAAACCTAAACTCTCAAGTCCACGAGGCACAAGAAGAAGCAATCAAGGAGGGTAATCTACTGGATGAAGCTTTGAGAGGAATGGATAAGCAGTTTGAAATCAAGCCAGATGGATGTCGGTACTTCATGGACAGAATTTGGCTACCAAAATTCGGAGGATTGAGAAAGCTGGTCATGGATGAGGGGCATAAAACAAGATATGCTATTCACCCAGGGTCAGATAAGATGTATCACGACTTGAAGGGAATCTACCGGTGGCCAAACATGAAGGCTAACATTGCTACATATGTCAGAAAATGCTTAATGTGTTTGAAAGTTAAGGCTGAGCACCAGAAACCATCAGGATTGTTAGTTCAACCGGAAATACCCCAATGGAAGTGGGAGAATATCACCATGGACTTCATCACCAAGTTGCCAAAGACTTCTGGAGGTTATGACACCATTTGGGTGATTGTGGATCGACTTACCAATACCGCACACTTCTTGCCAATCAAGGAGACTGATAAGATGGATAAGTTAACATGAATCTATCTTAAAGAAGTCGTCTCAAGGCATGGAGTGCATGTATCAATTATATCAGATAGAGACAGCCGGTTCACATCAAGATTTTGGCAATCATTGCAGGAGGCATTGGGTACACGCCTAGATATGAGCACAGCCTATCACCCGCAGACGGATGGTCAGAGTGAAAGGACGATTCAGACTTTGGAAGACATGCTAAGGGCATGCGTTATCGACTTTGGCAAAAGTTGGGACAGGCACCTGCCATTAGTCGAGTTTTCCTATAACAACAGCTATCACTCGAGTATTAAGACCGCTCCATTCGAGGCACTCTATGGGCGAAAGTGTCGATCACCACTTTGTTGGGCTGAGGTAGGAGATAGTCAGATTACTAGACCTGAGATCATCCAGGAGACTACAGAAAAGATAGCCCATATTCGGAACCGATTAAAGATCGTGCGGGATCGACAGAAAAGCTAAGCCGATGTTCGACGGAAGGATTTGGAATTTCAAGAGGGAGATCAAGTAATGTTGAAAGTCTCGCCTTGGAAAGGTGTAATCCGTTTTGGAAAACGAGGAAAACTCAATCCTCGTTATATCGGACCATTCAAGATCACCAAAAGAATTGGCCCGGTAGCCTACCGACTCGATCTGCCCCCAGAGCTTAGTAATGTTCATAATACCTTCCATGTATCCAACCTTAAGAAGTGCGTGGCTGATGAAACACTCGTTATACCCATGGACGAGCTGGAGCTAGACGATAAGTTGAACTTCATTGAACAACCGGTGGAAATAATGGACCGAGAAGTCAAGAAACTAAAGCACAGCCAGATCCCGATAATAAAAGTCAGATGGAACTCTAAACGAGGTCCTGAGTTTACATGAGAATGCGAAGATCAGTTCCGGGAAAAATACCCACATCTGTTCCCAAATAGTCAAGCAATGGAGAACACGATTTCGGGACGAAATTCCTTTAACAGGGGGAGACTGTAACAGCCGACATTAAACCAGGTTAGCAACTATGATCTAATCAGTATTTAATAGCCAATTATAACCTAATCAGTGGTCATTAGAAGTTAATCAAAGTGATTAACAAAGTTCATTAGAAAATTCAACTCAAATAGAATTAAATTCATCGGTGCGATGAATCAGGAAATCAATTAATCCAATCGATTTACGATATAAGGGAAATCAAGTGTTCTTCATATTTTGAAGTGTTCTTGTTGCAACTTTTGCAAGAGTTTCAACTTCTTCTAATTTGCATTCTTACAAAACATCAAAGTAAGTAAATACTAACTTATTTCATCTTATATTTATGTTTATATAAGTCTTGTATAATATATATTTTCACCAACAACAGTAAGTTTCATAAAAACACAAGTTTATAAATCACTAGTTTTGTTTTTAAGTTGTTTTCTTCAAATGTGTTTATAAATATATAAACACATTATGTAAGTGTAAATATTATGAAAACAAGTGCTATATATGTGTTTTATAACTTTTATACAAGTAGTCTTTGAATAAAGAACAAGAATCACAAGTTATTTCAAGTTTATGAACTACGGAATTTCGGCAGAAAACTTGCATTGACTTTGAAAAATCATAACTTAACAAAATGAGTTGATTCTTGTCTCAAAAGTTAGATCTATGTCTTAACTATAAATCAGGAAGTTTTCATAATTTATTTTGGAGTTTAAGACCTCCAGAAATTATTTGGGAAACCGAAAGTTTGACAGCTCAAAAATGGCCAACATAGAGTTTTCAACAAGCTTTTTCCCCAACCTAAACATCTTGAAAATGGCCGTTCTTGACTTTAAAAATTCTTTGTATATAGTAGTTTAATGTCCAAGAAAACCAAAGCGTAAAACGTTTTGGAGCTTGGTCAAAAACAGCCTCAAAGTAGGCCGAAAAACCTTCGAAAAAGCTGGAAAAATTATATATATAAACTTGACGTTTTAAGTGGGTTTTATTTATAAACTTGTAATGTTCGGTGATTTAAGAAATAAAAATATATAAATATACATATTATCATATATTAGTGATATTAAGTCCCTATTATCATTTAGGACTCGATTAAACTCACCCAGTGCATCACCCATCAACTTACGCAAATTGGATTTTTCGCTCGTTTTTGCCATCACGCTCACGGTGAGTCTTCATAGCCCCTATTTTCGCACTGTTATATTTTGGGGTTGAAATACATGTTACATTTTCATATGGACACAGAAACAACTTCATTTCTATTATGTATTACACATGTGGTTTCATCAGCGCTTAAATCATGAACCGTATATAGCATTTATTTGTAAGCGCGAATATAGCTAAAAACCTTCAATTTTTGGTGTTCTTGAAGTATTTCAAGTGTTCTTCATATTTTGAAGTGTTCTTGTTGCAACTTTTGCAAGAGTTTCAACTTCTTCTAATTTGCATTCTTATAAAACATCAAAATAAGTAAATACTAACTTATTTCATCTTATATTTATGTTTATATAAGTCTTGTATAATATATATAGTCACCAACAACAATAAGTTTCATAAAAACACAAGTTTATATATCACTAGTTTTGTTTTTAAGTTGTTTTCTTCAAATGTGTTTATAAATATATAAACACATTATGTAAGTGTAAATATTATCAAAACAAGTGCTATATATGTGTTTTAAAACTTTTATACAAGTAGTCTTTGAATAAACAACAAGAATCACTAGTTATTTCAAGTTTATGAACTACGGAATTTCGGCAGAAAACTTGCATTGACTTTGAAAAATCATAACTAATTCATAACTTAACAAAATGAGTTGATTCTTGTCTCAAAAGTTAGATCTATGTCTTAACTATAAATCTGGAAGTTTTCGTAATTTATTTTGGAGTTTAAGACCTCCAGAAATTGTTTGGGAAACCGAAAGTTTGACAGCTCAAAAATGACCAACATAGGGTTTTCAACAAGCTTTTTCCCCAACCTAAATATCTTGAAAAATGGCCGTTCTTGACTTTCACACTGTTATATTTTGGGGTTGAAATACATGCTACGTTTTCATATGGACACAGAAACAACTTCATTTCTATTATGTATTACACATGTGGTTTCATCAGCCCTTAAATCATGAACCGTAAATTGCATTTATTTGTAAGCGCAAATAAATTGTGGATAGATCTATCGGGAGTCATGTCCCCCGTTCGGGTTAGTTCAGCTCGGCTAACAGCAAGTGCATATATATTTAACACACGGTATTACGTATGGGAATACTGCACAGGGCAAACTCATTTAATTAAGCTTCGGTTGCATGATGGTTTATATGTAATACATAACATGGAATTTATGATTTTATTAATTCAAACTTAACTGTTGTTGTCCATACAAGTCAGATTTATGTGTAAACCTATGAACTCACCAACAATTTTGTTGACGTATTTTAGCGTGTATTTTCAAGAAATTAAGGCAAGTATGCCACATCAGACGTATTTTTCAAGCTTCCGCACCTAAGGAGTCGCATGCATTTACAAAATTACCGGAGATTTAGTTGCATTAATTTGATTATTTTAATTATGTATTTATATCTCTGTACCATGCGAACTACTCTTCTTCATATGATACTATGTAAAACAATTCTATATTTTAAAGTCATATCGATGTATTTTTGAAAACGTCCATATAGTGGTCGTTCGTTATGATTATGGTTACGCTTCCGCGACGTCACGCTTCGTTGCCAACCGGGGTAACGGGGTGTGATGGTAAGATACAACATAAGTTGTGTAAATAAAATGTTTAACAAACATACATGGTAAAATACATCTAAAGTAACTATGTCTCTTATCAAATAATAAGCCATCCAAAAAAATCTAGTAAGAACTAATCGTAGTTGCTAGCCTAACGAAGCTTTAAGATGGCGTTTGGTTCACGAAATGTAAGTTGAAGGAATTGAAATTTGAATTTTAGTTATTAATACGGTTGATGAGGAGGGTAGAAGATAATTTTTAGTATTAGTTAGAGATCTAGATTGGAATTTTATTCATATATGTGTTGGAAACTAATTCATGTATGAGTTGGGAGGAATGTCAAATTCCTATAAACAAAGAAATTTGATGGAAAATACCTAAAATTTAACCCTTTGTTTTAGTTGTCACTCAATTGCAGAAAAGTGGTGGTGAAACTATGATGAGAGAAATTGTATGATTAATTAATGCTTTAATAGCAAAATAGAATGAAGATATAGGAACAAAATCAGAGAAGGAAACCAGTATGGTTACCCTTCCTGACCAAGATTCAATAGCCGATTTACCCTTAAAAATAGATATTCTCTCTTGCCCTTTAATACAATCAGATCTTGTTATTTATACCCACCGCCACATGCATAACAACCTCTCTTACATCAACCTTACACATGTCCTTTCCCCCTCCTACGCTGATAGACTTTCCAGGGCGTGGGCTCATTTGGTTGGACATTCATTGTGGGCTTCGTAGGCTCATATTCATTGGGGTGTTCCTTATCACTGCAACCGCCTTGAAAAACAGGCTTGTCCTTGTTTGTGCGTATGACAATCAATGATAATGGGTCAAGACAGTGAGTGGGCTAGGACTGCTTCCTGGTGGTCATTGAGATGATTTCCAGCACCTAGAATAAAGAAAGAGAGGAAAGCTACGGTTAGTGACAATGCAAGGGGGTGCCCTGCATTGATACTCCGATGCCTAAGTCAGCATGCATGGTGAGCTATCAATTGGGTAACTATGAGATAGTAAAATGGGCATTTCCTTCTACCAGGCGAAGTGGTCTCCCATTTATACATCAGGGAGCGAGGTGACCTTCATAAGAGATTCCTATTGGACGATAGGGTCGTGTGCGGGCCTCTTTTCCCTGATCCCTGACGGACCAATGAGAGGTGATCCTTGTGCGCTCCCGTCCAGGTCCAAGCTGCTCCCGACAGGATCTCCTGCGACCCCACCTTTAGTGTCGCTCTTTCTTGTCTCTTCGGGTAAGATAGAGAGTAGTAGACCTGGGCCTGGGCCTGATATACCATAGAATGTAACTTAACGGGCCTTAAGACATATTTGGTCATACACTGAACTGGGCCTATATGATCAAGTCCCCCAAGTTCTAGTGAAAAGACGTAGTTTTTTACTTGAACTTATGAGTACAACACTTTTCCAAATGGATGAGTCACGCGACGAGGAGGCCTATCGCCTGAAAATTGTCAAACGGGGAGATTGGACCGCCTAGCGGCAGTAAGTTGTCAGACGAGACGATTGGATTGCCTAGCGCCTGGAAGTTGTTAGATGAGGCGAGTGGACCGCCTAGCGCCTGTAAGTCATCAAACGAGGGGATTGGACCGCCTAGTGCCTGGAAGTTGTCAGACGAGGTGACTAGAGGTAGTGAATGGCCCTTGGCCCCTTGCGAGAATCGCTCCGTGATCGCAAACTCCAAGACTCATTCTATCCGAACACTTCGGCAAATAAAATAATCCCTGCTCTAATTTTGTGCAAGAAGTGATGACTGATTAGACCGTCTCAGAGGCTGATGTCAATATTAATTAAAGAGGGTCATGATGGTGCGACGTATCACGGTCGCAAGGCGCGTTATACTGTTATCACATCACCTTGCCGGTTACAGGCTGAGCGGGTAGGGTAGCGACACGTGTCCAAAACCGTTCCCGCCTCTTGTGCTTTTTCCTAAAATGTCCCTTAAGACCATGAAATTTGAAATTCTCTCTTTACTATTCACTCTTCTCCTTAATTACCTCTTCATTTTTCCGACATATTTTCTCTGGTCTCTTTTCCAGCGACCATACTTTCCCTTAGGGTAGACCTTCTCATTCCTTCTATCCTATCTTTTCATTGCTATGCCGACTGCCCCCTCGGCTGATAAGATACCCTGTACCCTATCAGCTTCAGAGTTTAGGGTTTTCCTTGCTGAGTATGGGATTCCGAGGGAGTTTCACCCTTAACTACCCAACCGTCGGGCGATGGCGCTTAACCCCCCGGCTGGCAAGATTGCATTATAAACCAAACAATCATCTGTTGGTAATTTGAGATTGCCTTTTTCCTCTTTTTACATGGCCCTGTGTAACAACCCAAACTTTAATTAATGCTAAATAACATGTTTAGCATTAAGCAAAACGCTAAATATAAGTTTAAATTGCATTATTAGCAATAGAATTTATTTAGGATGATAAAAAGTAATTTTAATTACATAATTAACAATGTGATTTTAGTATAAAATAATAAAAGTTATATGTGCAAAATTTTGATATCTTTGAAGTTAATCCAAAAGGAGTGCAAGAAACAAAGTTTTGGGGCCAAAATGTGAATATAGAAAATCTTAATTATATAAAATCTCTAAACCGAACATCTGCTCATTTTTTTTAATTTGCAAGAAAACAAACTCTCTCACTCTAAAAGAAAACTCATGGCTCCAAGTTTTAGTTCCTCACCAATCTTGAACTAAATCAAGAATTAAGTAAAGAAATCATCAAGAAAACATCAAGCAACAAAGATTCAAGGTAAATCAACCATTTTGTTGTTCTTGTTGTTGTATTTGAAACACAAGGTTTTATGGGAAGTGAATGAACTCAATTGATCTTCAAAATAACAAGAACTAGACAAGCTTAAGTTGTTAAACTCTGGATATAAACTCATGCATGTTTATATTTTCGGTTCAATTGATTTTGTAAGCATTCTTAATGCTTAAATCCTGGTTTTGAAAAAGAAATCAGAAACATAAATGAGAAATTGTTCTTGCTGTCCATTCTCTTGTTTGTAACCGGTTTGATGGCCAAAGAAAGTCATTTGGCCTTCGGCCATGATAAGATGCATTCGAGTGTGTTTATCCATCAAATAGAAGCATTAAACATCCTTTAATCTCCCTGAAATCGAGATTCACTTGGGAGTGAATCTCGGATATATATATATATATATATATATATATATATATATATATATATATATATATATATATATATATATATATATATATATATATATATATATATATATATAAATATCTCAGATATAAGTTTTCCGTGCATAAACAATCAGCAGCCCGTTTAACTTTTCCTTCTCTTATTTATAAATTTTAACCGAGATTGTATAATCTCGGATATATGCCAATCTCGGTTATGTGAGTGAAACAACAATTTCAGACATATTTATATATATAATCTCGGATATACGCATGTGTAGGTTATCTCAGATATATGCATATGTGTGTGATCTCAGATATATAAGTGTGTGTGATCTCGGGTATATGCATGTGTGTGATCTCAGATATATGCATGTGTGTGTAATCTGGATATATGTTTGTGGGTGTGTGCTATCGTAGGTGACAGAAACAGTCTAGCAACAGCAGTCCAACAACAGTCCTTTTATTACGCAAGCAAACAACATCATTTTACTATTTTCTCGGATGTGTGGCTGTTGAAAACAGAATAGGCAGCAACTTTCTTCCCTTTTCATTTTTGTTTCATAAATGAAGTTGGTGCAGTGTGTGTAAAAGCAACTGTCCAGCAACAATCTATACCATTTTTGTATGAATCAGGTTGTGTGTGAGTGATGTATTAAATCAGAAACAGCACCGATATGCGTATATATATGATTCGAAATTCCTATATAGAACAGTGTAGTATATATGTATATAAAATGCATTGTGTGTGTGTTGTGCAGAGAAAGTAAAACAGAAACAGCACCAATATATATATATATATATATATATATATATATATATATATATATATATATATATATATATATATATATATATATATATTCGTCCCAAGTGTGAAGTGTGTGCAGTGTGTGTGTAAGAGAAGCAAGTCAAAATAATTAAAAAATAACACATATATACATGTATATGTTTCGGAGGTGCCTGTCCAAAACAGAAATAAATTAAGGGTGTGTGTGCTGTGGGTGTCGAAATTAAAGCAGAAACTACATCAGTCTTTTCCTTGTATGTATATAAATTCAATATTATCTGATCAAAGGTAAGTGCAGCTTTTTCTCTTTATATATATATATATATATATATATATATATATATATATATATATATATATATATATATATATATATATATATACACATATATATTCATACATTTGCCAAATTAAAGAAAAAATTTAAACATGTGTATGAGTGATTGTTTAAATAGCAACAAAAAATTATAAAGTGTATAGATTTGAATCAAATTAATGTATAGGAACTTATGTATGTGATCATGTATGATTTGATCAAATAACATCTAGTTTACATCTTCATTAAAGGCTTTATGAGTTAAATACATCCTCAAGAATAAGGATATGTGAATTAAGTTATACATATAGATGCCATGAAGTTATATAAGTAAATTATATGAACATTGAAGTTAAAAGCATGACATGAGCTAATATGTTTAAATACAAAATAGTAAATGAATGAACAAAGTATCACTATGAAATGGAACCTAGGCGCGGGGCCTTGATTCATGGCCCTAGGCCTGGCCATTTAGGCCAAAGGCCTATGTTCTAGGCCCAGATGTTTATTTTCATTGTATGTGACATAAATCATTTATGTTAAGTGATTAAGTTGTTTAAATATGCATAAAATGCCAATTCATGTAATCGAATAAGTTAAATTTGCAAATAAAGCCAATGATTGATCAAATAGGTCACACATGTCCATGAAATACACAAAATCACATGAAGTCAATTAAATCATGTCAAGTTAAGTCATAAGCTTAATTATGATGCAACAAAGTCTGAGATGACACGAAAAGTCAATAAATGAATAAGTGTATGCATAAGCTACAGAAAGTTCCAGAATTCAACTGAAATACACAATTGTATTGTGTAAATGTCAATAAGCTTATTTAAATCGAATTCCAAATAGTGAATAGGTTCCGCTAAATCTGAACTATGTTATAGAGCTAACGTTTGTAAAGCCAAGCCAGAAAAGTCAAGCTAAAGTCTGTAACATCAAGCCAAGTCAAAGTCAGAGAAGCAAGTCAGAGCTAAAGTCAGTAAAGTCAAAGCTAAAGTTTGTAAAGTTTAAGTCAAATCCTGAGATAACTCAAGTGGTGGATTAAATCCGCTTGCGAAAGTCAAAGTCAACAGCCATGCCTTAAAACCAGTAACTATGAGTTATAGATATAACTATATACATGCTTGTCTTTCTGTGAAACATATTGTTGTTCTAGCTTTATTTGGAAGTCTATATGCTCAACTAGAATGTAGCCTGTGCACACCTTGGTACGATGATGCCCTGTGGATCATGATAGCTTTTAATATATCATCATGCATGCATGTCTTTACAGTCTGAATTAGTCTTGGATATATATATATATATATATATATATATATATATATATATATATATATATATATATATATATATATATATATATATATATATTGTTGTTGTTGCTATCTTGATTCCTTACTTCGTATGCGTTCAGTCATTTGCCTTCTTGTTAATGCATTCATATTGCTTCCACACAATTCAAGTCTAGGTAAGTCTATGCCAGTCTATGGTTAAGTCTACTTTGATGTTCGCCCACGTTGTCTTACTGGTAGGTAGCCCAGTAGGTGGCTGATCCCCACAATTAAAAGCGTGTGCGTGGGATTAAACATCATCCGATCTTAAGTCCTATGTCTCACAATGTCCGGCTGATAGTGGCAGCCTTGCTAAAATCGTGATTAAAGTCAAAGTCAGAGCTTAAAGTCAAAAAGTCAAAAGTCAAGTCTCCGCTTAAAATCGTCATAGCATGTTAACTGTTAAACTATAATCTCACCAAGCCAACGCTTACAGTTGTTGTTGAATCTTTTTACAGGTTTAATCAAAGGAAAAAGTCCTGCCGAACCAAGTCCTTAGGATCTGCACGCCCGAATTTGAAGTCATTAGACCAGCACTGAACCTGAAATTGGTATCGAATGAAGTCATTTTGGTGGTGGATTGGGTAGAAGCAGTGACATGTATTGTGGTTATGTTCTAGATTAGTGCCCCTGTGCCCTTTTGTAGTTTTGTTTTAAACTTATTGTAATATAATCCTAATTTCTATAATGACTTTATTCCGCACTTATTAATTCTGTCTTAGTTTTGATTGATGCTGTATTGCTCCTTGGGACCCAGTCAGCAAGACTTCCCCGTAAGGAGGGGTCTTGACACCCTGCTTAAACATTATGAGGTCCACCCTGGTCAGATGTCTCCTTTAGCAGCCATGTGAATAACCATTTTTGAGGCCTCTGGTAAAGCTCTCGTGGGCGTTCCCTCCATTCCTCTATCTCAATATTTCTTCAAGCTCACTTGCCTGAAGGATCGGTTTAACTTTGAGAGACGAAAGGCACTAGTGTGTGCTATATTCACTGACCCCTCACAGGGGTTACGTGAGTGGCGGAATTCATTCTTTTGGATAGACGATACTATTGTTCCTCTAAGTGATAGAGATATTCTTGTGTGGAAAGCAGGGGTTCGCCCTTATCCGTTAACAAGGCCCTCCCGAGCTGAGGGACCTAGACGTTGATTTACTTGCCCTATTAGCTCATCAAAGCTTTAGGAAAAGGACCTATCCCAACCCAGTTCTCGCTTTACTTGGGATGAACCCTCGTTGGGGTAGTCCTGCTTCCGTTCCTGTATTATCTAAAGGAGGTCTTGGTAGGATTCTCTTCTTATGTTGTGCTGTTTTATTGTTTGGCTCTTGGGTTTGCTAATCCTCTTTGCTTTATTTATTTGTGTTTTATGTAGTGATGAGCGTGTTTGGATATATTTTGTTAGATGATTTGGAGGGAGTAGAAGTTACCAATGTGAATCGATCTGATGCTGAGAGTCTTAGGCCTGGAAATGGGGTTCCTGAGGGGTCCCTAAACCCTTTGGGTCATCTCTCGGCTTGGTCCTCTTCCAGCAGAGGGATTTTGTTGCCACCACCTCTAATCAAGTGACTTTGAAACCTGCTTCCTGTCCTTCCGCTCGTACTAGCCTAAAGCAAAAGGCAGCTAATACTTCTCTGGGTAGTGATTCTCCAATTCCTTAATCTAGTCCTAATGATGATGAGGTCCCTTTGTTTCAAAAAATAAAGATAACTGTGGAACGTCCTTCTCCAAAGGGAAAGGGTGTGGAATTGTCCGACTGTCAAGATCAAAATCACCTAAGATTAACTGGTTTTAATAGATCAGAGTTAAACCAATAACCTTGTTTTGAATCAAAGTCCAATTAAGAAGTTTGCGGAATAACACTTAATTGTTTCAAGAAAACTTTCAAAATAATAAAGAACAGATAATCAAATAAACACAATCAATATCAAAATCTGTATATTGCAAAAACTCTGATTACAATCACCTCTGATCTGTTTGATTAGACGAAGAACACAAACTGTTCTTAGGGTTTTTCAACCTTAGAGGCTTTAGAAACTTATATCAGAATGCAATTACAATATGAAAAACTTAAGCACCACGATTACATTAGAAAGACCTAGTCTATCTATATTTATAGCCTTCTGATTTGTTTCCTTGACGAACTGTGATTTCTCTGGTAGTAGATATGCTTGGAAGATCTTCAAATCTTGAAATCTTTATCACTTCCTGAATTTTAGCACTTTCTGTTATCTATCTGTTGAGCAGCTTGAACTTTGACTCTGGCAGCTTGAACTTTTGAACTTAGCAGCTCGAGTTTATTGAACTGGCAGCTCGAACTTTGTAATTACACAGAAATACTACTAACAGCTTGAGAAATCCTAACTAACAGCTTGACATACTTATATTATTTCCCAACAATCTCCCCCTAACTTAAGTTCTTTACAAAAGACTTTAAGTTTCTATACAAATAAGGAAATAAAAACAAAGTAAAACTGTTATATACAAACTAAGGCATCCAAAAACTTACATATTACAACTGTGCAAGCTTCTGCCTTATAGCTTTTATGAAATCTCTTTTCAACTCCTCTTTATCACATTCAATCTTCACTGAGCTCATTTGGAGTAGCCATTCTTTTGGGAAATCAAGAAATTCAAAATTGTAGAATCAGCTGGATCTGTCTGCAAGTTTGAGTCTATATGTCATGGACTTTGCATATAGATCAATCTGTACAAACCCACGTAGATAGTCTCCAAGGGTTTCATCATCCCCCATAGCTTCTTGGGCTTGCTGGTCTAGGATTTGATCTTGTTCTTCCGCCAATTTTCTGGCCAATTCAGCATCATGAGCATCTTGGGCTTCTTTTGAAATAAATTTGATCTTTGGAGACCCAATCAAAATGACCTTTCCTTTGTCTGTGGTTGCTACTGAGGCTGCAACTATGGCCTGCATTGCTGGGGATGGTTCTTGAATGCTTTCTCTTATGAACACTCCACCTGGCCTTTTAATAGAAACAACTTGAGCTTCTGGACTAACAGTTTGAGAAACTGTTGGGACTGTTAGCCTAAAAGCTGAAGCTGCCAATGGTGAACTTGAAGCTGTTTGGACTGATAGTGGGATCTCCTGATTCTCCCCCTTTTTGGATGCATTGGTTTCATTAGGGGGACCAAACACCTTTGCTAACAAGGTTTAAACCAGCTTTTCAAGCTGAACAATCTTGTTTCCATATAGCTTCAACCCAAGCTGAAACTGGGCAAGCTTTTGCTATTGGACTGATGTGAGTTGTTGTAGAGCAATGATCTGGGAATCCTGTGCAGCAATTATGGACTTGTAATGTTCCAGAATAGCTACAACAGGTTTCAGTTGTTGAGCCATTAAGGCCATTAGTTGCAGACTAGCCTCAAGATCTTCAAATGATAGTGGGATTTGAGATCTATCACTGGCACCAATACCAGAAGTAGAAGAACCATCTGGGCCCCTTTGTTCTTGGTTCTGGGGACTTCCAGAAGGTGCTTTCACACCCTCTGTTGCCATGGGCGTGGTCTTAGTGTTGTTGGTACTGTCCTGTGCCCCTTGTGCACAGACATCAGTATTACCAACCACAAAACCCATATGAACATCCTCAGAAGGGATGTTCACCTCCATATTGAGGGTGGGAGTGTCCTCAGTGGGTTCCCTATCGATATGCTGTACAAGAGTATCCTCTTGCACAGAGCTATTTGGCTCTAGGGTTTGGACTGAGGAGGAAGGAGCTCCTCCAGCCCTTTGTCTCTTGTATATTTCTAGTGATGGGGCTGGGGAGGTGCGTATAGAAGAAGGATCAGAGGGTATATATGTATCACGAGGAGTGGGTTGGGATCCTGGGGGTGAAGCAGTAATATGGGGCTGAGCCTGCTCAGGATCCTTTCCTCTGTTTCTTAGAAAGATAGTCTGCATTGCTTGAGGCAAAGAGACATCTACATTATGAAAATTGGCACTTGATTTTAAAAGTCTTTTCACAGAAGGTAAAGAGTGCCTATGGGAAACATATATCCTTTTATGTACTTTTAAAGAATTGCAAGATTTTGCAATTATTTCAGCCAAAAACCGAGGATACATAAAAAATTTCCTATTCTTTAAGGCATGGTTCCTTAACATTCCTTGAAAAATCATATTTGAAAAAATTGAACTGTTGGCCTGTGGATAAACACACTTGAGCAGTGGCAATATTTGATGAAAATTCAGACTAACCAGTCCTTTTAGGGCTTAAGCACTGTTGAAGAATATGTACAAGATACTTCCATTTAGGACCAAAATGTGCTTTATAAAAGGTAAATGAATCCGTTGGGCCCCTATACCCTATTTCAAACAGACCTTCATGTAAAGCAGTGAGGGATAGATCAGATATACCTGTAGCATCTTGCAAATGCAGATGCTGTCGAATGGACTCCTCTGTGATGGTAATGGTTTGACCATCAATGGTAGATGCAAAAGAAGTGATTCCCTCTTGGGTACTTACAGTGGCTGATTTCCAAAACTACCATATATGAGAGAGGTATATAGCGGGATTGACGGTTAGAGCATAGTGGATATGAGAACGACGGAGAAAATCCATCATTTCATGGAATGGTTGCAGTTCATCATGTTTGAGAGAGTAGGGTAGGCATTCTTTAACGAACTCCATTGGTGATCACAAAGGCGAGGATTTAGGGTTTGGATCGACTATATGAAAATCGCACAGAGAGAGAAAGAGAATGGATTTTTGAAGATATTTTGCAACTGATAGTTGCAATCAAACGAAACTGGGACTTTTAAGGGTTTGGATTTTAAAAAACATCTAGTCCCGCGTACAATCTCCTTAATAATGACTGAAATGCCCTGCACACTTATCAGACCAAGTGAAACAACTAATAGTCCAAAAAACTGAATTAGCAGCTTGAGAATAGTCTCAAGCTGTTAGTTGTAGAAAATTAATCCATATTTACCATACCAATATTTGATCTAGAAAGGTGAATCTTCCTACATCAAATGGTTTAGTAAAAAGATCAGCTAACTGATCATAAGTATGAATTTTTGTAACTTGGATTAATTTCTTTTCATTACAGTCCCTTATAAAATGGAATCTAATGTCTATGTGCTTGGTTTTGGGAAATTTTACTGGATTTTGTACAATACTGATTGCACTTGAATTGTCAATGTAAATAGGAGTAGAAAGAAAGTTCATACCATAGTCTCTTAGTTGGTTCTGAATCACATAACCTGAGAACAACAACTGGCAGCTACAACATATTCTGCCTCATTGGAAGAAGTGGATACTGTGTTTTGCTTTTTGCACTACCAAGAGACTAGTCTTGCTCCTAGATATTGACATCGTCCAGTTGTGGATTTCCTGTCTATGTTGCAACCTCCATAGTCACTGTCAGAGTAGGCTGTTAGTTCAAGAGGAGAGTCCCTAGGATACCATAGGCCTAATTTTGGTTGACCTTTTAGATATCTAAAGATTCTCTTAACAGCAAACAGATGTGAATCCTTTGGAGCACATTGGAACATGGCACAAACACAAACAGCAAACATTATATCTGGTCTAGAGGATGTGAGATACATTAGTGATCCTATTAAGGATCTGTATAAATGAATATCCACATCCACTCCTTCTTTATCTGCATCAAGCTGTTTATGAGTGTCCATTGGTGTGCTAGCAACCTTGGTATCCTTGTATCCAAACTTTTCCAGAATATCATTCACATACTTTGATTAGCTGATGAAGAGTCCAGTGGGCTTCTGCTTGACCTGCAATCCTAGAAAGAAAGTTAGTTCCCCCATTGAACTCATATGAAACTTTTTGTGCATCAAATGTCATTTGCTGATCCAAAGATGATGTCATCAACGTAGATCTGAACAAGAAGGATCTCTGATTTGATAGACTTTGTGAACAGTGTCTTGTCCAGAGTGCCTCTCTGGAAACCATTCTGAAGTAGATAGGAAGAGAAAGTGTCATACCATGATCTAGGAGCTTGGTGAAGCCCATAGAGTGATTTGTCTAACTTGTAGACTCTGTCTGGATACTTATAGTCTTCAAACCTAGGAGGTTGACACACATATACGTCTTCTTCAATTGTACCATATAGGATTGCAGATTTCAAATCCATTTGATACACCTTGAACCCTTTGTAGCTGGCATAGGCTAGGAACAATCTGATAGCTTCAATCCTTGCTACTGGGGCAAAGACATCATCATAGTCTATTCCTTCTTCTTGAGTATAACCTTGAGCTACCAGCCTTGCTTTGTTTTTTATCACTACACCTCTTTCATCCTTTTTATTCCTGAAAACCCATCTTGTACCAATTGCCCTCTTTCCTTTACGCAAATCAACTAGTGTCCACACATTCTGAATCTTGAATTGCAGAAGCTCTTCTTGCATGGCCTCAATCCAAGATGGATCCTTCAGAGCCTCAGATGCCTTCTTTGGTTTTAATTGTGACATAAAGCATGCATGTTCAAAGGCAGCTAGACTGAATTCAGGAACTGCTGTCAGAAGCAGTTGATTCCTTGTGAATCAATGTCCTTGTTTGCAGAGGAGTGCGTGGATCTCCCATGATCTGGTTAAGAGGATGATATTTTGTGAACCATAAGTGTGGGTTCACTTTCTAACTGAAATGAGCTTCCCAGATTGGTGTCATCACCTTCTGCACCACTTGATGATTCTGCTGCAGTAACACTTTGATCTGGAAATGGGACTGTTTCTTTATTGGTTGGAGCTGTTACTTCAGGACTTGGGATTGGCACTTCAAACTCTGTATGTTTGTCTTGTTGGTTAATCAGAACCCCAGGTGGGTTACAAGTAAGAAGTGGTAGAATGGTATACTCATCCCATCTAACAGAATCTTCAACAGTTGGAAACTTTGTGCCAACAGCTTGAATGTTTGTGTTGGTAGCATGAGGATTTGTACTGGCAGTTTCAACATTGTTTCCAACTGCCCCTGCAGAATACTTACAAAGCTCAGAGAATTTGTTAGTGAATCTAAATCAAACAACCAATCTGTGAAGACCACCCCTTACGGGGCAGTTCTCACCAGTCTAGGTCCCACATACATGCAATACGATATCAACTAAACTAAGATAGAGTAATTTTAATGCGGGAAATTAAATTACAGTACAAATTATTAGGGTTTAAGTTTAATACAGATTACCAATTTTAAATTAAACTTATAAAGGGCACAAGTCTAATCTAATTCATGTCATCATATTATCAAAATAAATCTACCCAGATCACCACAATATCATCATCCAATTAGTACCAAAATGAGATCGTTGAGTAGAGGTCTATGATACTTCTGTCTTGATCGTGTAAGACCTAAGAACTAGGTCCGGCAGGTGACTTTCCTTTGCTTTTTCCTGTAAAATATTAAAGCAACATCTGTAAGCAAAGCTTAGTGAGTTTATAGATTTTCAATATTAACATGCGTGTCAAGCGGAGTTATAAATCTAAGCGTGATAAGTCTTGGCTGCCGCTACAGCCGTCATCATGATTGAGATATAGTATCTAGATCGGATGATGTTCAAACCACACTCACGCTTATATCGTGGGGATCAGCCACATACTGGGCTAGCTACCAGTAGGTCAACATGGCCGAACATCGGAGGTCATTACCAAGTTCATAAGAACTGGTGAAATAGCCGGGTCTAGAACAATAGACCATAAGGGCTAGTCAAGCTGAATAAATCTTATCAAGTCTGATCAATGAAATAAGTATAAGTCTTAGAAGTCATGATATCAATGAATCATAAAGCAAAGTCTGAAGTGCTAATAAATGCAATATGAAATGATAAGCAATTAGCTATCATGATTCACTGGGCAACACCCATCCATGGTGTGCACAGGTCTCAATCCAGCTGATAAATGAGTGTCAAATAAAGTAACAGCATCAATATATCTCAAACGGATCTTTGCATGTTCAATTCGAATATCTATAACTCACAGTTTGGGTCTTGGTCAAACAGATATAAGAATCTGCCACCTGAGTTATCTCAGGATTTTGTCAATCTGTTCTCTGTCAAATCACGTCTCTGACCCGCTTTAAATCTTTTAAAATCTTTGTCTAAATGTTCAGGTAATATACTGAACCTGTTCAAAATCATGCATGATAATATCTTGTCATTTTCATCATTTTTATTAATGTCATCATCTTTTGGTCTTAAATTCTTTATTTTATCTGATTCTGATAACTTGTTCGTTCATATATCATCTTGGACTCAAATTTTGATTTAAAAGGAATAGATTCGAATTTAGATTCGAATTTAGATTCGAACCCTTCCATCACACACATGTTTCGAATCTGTTTTCTTAGATTCGAACTACTCCAATTCATGTATAGAGTTCGAATCTATTGATTTATACCATTCGAATCTAATCATTTAAACTTGAATTGTGTGGGTGTGTGTGTCTCGATTCTATGTACATAGACTCGAAGGTGTGTGTGAGTTCGATTCTATGATGGTCTTCGAATCTATGTGTTTAGATTCGAACCATGCTTATAATTCGAGTCTAGGAACACAGATTCGAAACATAGCCATTCGAATCTAATGGCCTAGTTTCGAAAATCCACCCATTCGAATCTGTTCTATGTATTTCTCGAATTTGATCATATTGTTCTCGAATCTGATCATATTTACAACTCTAAACTTGAATTTCTAAGGCATAAATCACAAAGATGATCAATGTTAAGCCTATGTTCGATTATCTTACACTTATTCTAGTTAAATCTGATAAAAAGGCTTTAAATTTCATAAAAACTTGGTAGATTCGAGAATATCATATATATATATAAAACGGAAATATATATATATAAACTTACCTCAATTCGTCTGAATTCACGCAGAAATTGATATATATCCGTGTAGTATTCGCCGAGATCTTCCTAACGGTATATTTATCTTGACGATCGGACGGTCGGTTTAGAAGAATTTCTAGAGAGAAGTTAGAGAGAGAAAGCTAGAGAGAGAGTTTAGAGAGAGAGAGCTAGAGAGAGAGAGTCGAATCTGATCTTTGAGTTTGATTCTCGTTTATATACGTCGTCTAGTTATGTTTGCTAGCTAACTCACTTTCATTTTTGTATATTATATCTCTTTTTATTTAGTTTTCTTTAATAAATAATTAATTAATTCATAAATTAAATATTTATATAATTTAATTAATATTTCATTATTAATTAAATTATAATTCAAATAATTCAATAATGTAACTTTATTACATTATCGGCTCAAAATATTACTGATTTTACGACTAGCTCAAAATTAGGTTGTTACAGAATGGGCTCCACCACGCACAAACTTCGTCCCCGAAGTTAGCTAGATTCGAACAGACCTGGATATGTAGCTTTCATAACATCTCTCGATTCCCAAGACTGATGCGAACCTTTGTGGTGTTTCCACTGGACAAGCACCATCTGTATCTCTTTATTCCTAAGCTTCTTAGTCTTTGTGTCCAGAATACGTTCTGGCTCTTCAATTACTCGAAGCTTTTCATCAATCTGCAAGTTAACGTGTGGTATCTGCACTTCTCTTTCATCAGCTAAACTCTTTCTTAGATGACTAACATGAAATACAGGATGTATTCCAGCTAAGTCAGTCGGTAGTTCAAGACGATAAGATTGATTTCCAATCTTTTCCACAATCTTGAACGGACCGATAAATCTCGGAGCTAGCTTGTTTCTTTTAATAAATCGCACCACATTCTTCATTGGGGATACTTTCAGCATCACCCAGTCGTTAACTGCAAAACTGATTGATCTATGCCGATTATCATAATACGACTTCTGCCTGCTCTGAGCTTCAAGAATATTTCTTCTAACAAGTTGAATCTTTTCATGAGTCAACTGTAGAAGGGCAGGTCCTGCTATTGGCGATTCGCCTGTTTCGCGCCAACAGGTAGGAGTTCTGCATTTTCTTCCGTATAAAGCCTAAAAAGGGGCCATCTTGATCGTAGAATGATAACTGTTATTATAAGAAAATTCGACCAACGGCAAGTGGTCATCCCAGTTACCACCTAGTTCAAGAACGCAGGCACGAAGCATATCTTCAAGAGTTAAGATAGTACGCTCACTCTGGCCATCTGCATTTGGATGATAAGCAGTACTCATGGAAATCCGAGTACCCATCCCTTCTTGTAGTGCTTGCCAGAACCTGGATGTGAAACGACTATCACGATCTGATACGATAGACTTTGGCACACCGTGACGAGAAATAATTTCAGAGATATACAGCTGCGCCAATCTATCGAGAGAATATGTTTCTTTCATCGGAATAAAATGTGCTGATTTCGTTAATCGATCCACGACTACCCAGATGGAGTCGTGTTGTCTCCTGGTCTTTGGCAGTTTTGTGACAAAGTCCATGGTTATATGCTCCCACTTCCATTCAGGAACTGGCAGTGGTTGCATATCTCCGAAGGGCTTCTGATGTTCTGCCTTAACCATCTGACAGACTCTGCAGCTTTCAACACACTTACCGATATCTTTCTTCATTCCTGGCCACCAGTAGTCAACTTTCAGATCAAAGTACATCTTTGAGCTGCCAGGATGAACAGATAACTTGGACTGATGAGCTTCGGACAGAAGAGTGCTACGAATAGAACCATATTTAGGAACCCAAATTCGGTTTCCCTGGAGACAGTAAAGTCCCAAATGGTTCAGAGATAGTAATTGTAGCTGCCCTTTAAGATTTTCGGAATCAATATTCTCTTCTTTCATTGCTTCGGCTTGAGCAACTCGAATATCTTCAATAAGATCAGAAGAAAATATAACTGGAGTCAGGGCATAGCAGCACTTTTCAGGATACACTTTTCTACTCAATGCATCCGCGACAACATTTGCTTTGCCGGGATGATATAAGATCTCGCAGTCATAATCCTTGATAAGCTCCAAGGATCGACGCTGTTTCATATTCAGATCTTTCTGAGTAAAAAGGTATTTGAGACTCTTATGATCGGTGTAGAGCTGACACCGAGTCCCATAAAGATAATGCCGCCAGATTTTTAGAGCAAAGGTGACGGCAGCCAACTCAAGATCATGAGTTGGTGCACTTTTCTCATAATCCTTTAATTGCCTTGAAGCGTAGGCAATTACTTTTCCCCTTTGCATAAGAACACATCCTAAGCCAGTACCAGAAGCGTCACTGTAAACAACGAAATCGTCGTTACCTTCTGGCAAGGCTAGGATCGGCGCTTGAATCAACTTTTGTTTCAGAATATCGAATGCCTCTTGCTGTTTATTGGTCCAAACGAAAGGAGTATTCTTCCGTGTTAGCATTGTAAGCGGCACAGCAATCTTTGAGAAGTCCTTTATGAATCGCCGATAATAACCGGCCAATCCAAGGAAACTTCTTATTTCAGAGGCATTGCGAGGCGTTTGCCATTTCTGAACGGCCTCGACTTTCGAAGGATCAACAGAAATTCCTTTGCCAGAAACAACATGGCCAAGGAACTGGATCTATAAGAATCAAGATAGAAATTCAAATTCTGAAATGGATCATAGAATAGTTAAGGAAACAGCTCAAGACTTATATAATAGAGATGATACCTGTCTGAGCCAAAATTCGCACTTAGAGAATTTTGCGTAGAGTTTTTCTTTTCTTAATAACTCTAGCAATTGCCGCAGATGAATAGAATGATCAGCCTCCGTTTTGGAGTAAATCAGAATATCGTCTATGAACACGATAACTGATTTATCCAACATTGGTCTGCACACACGATTCATGAGGTCCATGAATGCCGCTGGTGCATTTGTCAAGCCGAACGGCATCACGAGAAATTCGTAATGGCCGTATCTTGTACGGAAAGCTGTCTTTGGAACATCTTCTTCTCTGACTTTTAACTGATGATACCCAGAACGGAGATCTATTTTCGAAAAGTAACTGGCTCCTTGTAACTGATCAAACAGATCATCGATTCTGGGCAGAGGATACTTATTCTTTATTGTAACCTTGTTCAACTCGCGGTAGTCGATGCACATACGGAAAGTTCCGTCCTTCTTTTTAACAAATAAAACTGGTGCACCCCACGGAGAAGAACTCGGTCGGATAAACCCCTTCTCCAACAGTTCTTGCAGTTGCTTCAACATTTCCTGCATTTCTGCAGGTGCAAGTCTGTATGGAGCTTTTGCGATAGGAGCCGCACCAGGAACCAAGTCAATACTGAACTCGACTTGTCGTTCCGGTGGCACTCCAGAAATGTCGTCAGGAAAGACGTCCGGGAACTCGCAGACTATCGGGATATCAGACTGAGATTTCTTTTCAGGGTTGGTTTCGGATAAAGCATAGCACAAGTAAGATTCGCGACCTTTAGATAGATACTTATGTGCTTTTTCAATGGAAATGAAGCAGTGATCACCTTTTCGCTTTTCGCCTTTAATCTCTAACACTCGGCCGTCTGTAGTCTTGATTCGGATGATTCGTCGGTTGCAGACAATAGTAGCTTCATTTTTCGTTAGCCAATCCATGCCGATAATAACGTCGAACTCTTTTAATGGAATCGGGATGAGATCGAGATTGAATACAATGTTACCGATGAGTAGAGTGCAGTTTCGATAAACGGAATCAGCCATAACAAAGTTGTTACTGGCTGTCTCAATGTCTAGAATCACAGGGAGTTTTGATGGAGCTTTATGTAATCTTGATGCAAAAGAAGTCGATATAAAAGAACGACTTGCGCCAGAATCAAAGAGTATACGTGCCGGAATCGAGTTAAGTAAAAACATACCCGTAACTACATCAGGCGTTTCTTTAGCTTCCTCGGCGGTGATTTGGAAAGCTTGTGTCCGGGCAGTTGGCGTTGCAGCAGAACTTTTTCCCGAAGAACCTCCCGCAGATGATTGAGACTGATATCGTGGCCCGCTTCTACACTGATACATAAAGTGTCCTCGTTTCCCGCACTTTGCACATCCACGTCCCTGCTGTGGACATTCCTCGCTGCTATGACCTATCATGTTGCATGAGAAGCAAGTGACATCTTCTGGATTGCACAACCCCATGTGTGACTTTCTGCATCGCCTGCAGAATCGTGGTTCGTTCGTGAGGGAATACGCTTGGGCTTTCGGTTGTGAATTATGCTGATAGGATTGCTGAGTCTGAGGTTTATTTGGCTTAAAGAATCTGCCAAATCGTTGTTTCTTTGGAGGAGACGGGTTCATCGGATTGGTAGACGGAGCGTATAGCTGATCGCCGTATTCTAGATATCCTCTCTCGATTTGTCTTGCAGCTTCAACCATTTCCAAGTAACTCTTATATTTAATTGCGCTCATTGGATGTCTGTATCTAGGATTGAGTCCTACTCGGAACCTATTCATTTTCCTTTCTTCAGTAGCAACCTGGTATGAAGAGTAACCACATAGACGTGAAAACTCGTGCTCGTATTCGTCGACTGTCTTTGTTCCCTGAGTCAACTGCATCAGTTGTACTTCCATTTTATCTCGCTGGTCGACCGGGCAGTACTTGGCATTAAACATTTCGAGGAATTGTTCCCATTCTAAAGTCTGAATCACCTCCTCACCGTATATGCTTCTCTGTGTCTTCCACCATGCACGAGCAGCTCCAATAAACAACGCAGATGCGTAGCTCACTTTCTTAGAATCTAAACAGTCAGAGATTCTAAATATTTCTTCCGTATGACTGATCCAATCCATCGCCTGAATCGGATCAACTGTACCCTCGAAGTTCAGGGCACCGCTGGCTTTGAAATCCTTAAACTTACAGCCTTTAGGCTGCTCGATTTGGGTTTCAGGGGTAGAGTTATCAGAATCAGATTCTTCATTCTGAACTTGTTTATCTTTCCGCTTATTTTTCTTATCATTACGTCTTTTAGTTTCGGCCTCATCTCTGGCCTGAAACTGTTCTTGCATAATCTTATTCTGTTGTTCTGAGTGTTGTGCTAGTAATTGTTGCATCATCTCAAACATTTGTTGTGGGGTCATGTTGTTTGGTATGTCACCTGATCCTGATCCTGACATCTTAGCTGAAAATTTAAAATCAATTAACTATCAGTTTATAGACTTAGATCTATGTACCCTTTTTCCCATCCTAATAGTCTGTACATCCTATCTCAGTTCAATCCACCTAAATGATTGATACATATGTATTGCTTCAGTTTGAGATCAAGTATACTTACGTAATACTTGATTCACTCAAACTAGTGCTCTGATACCATCCTGTGAAGACCACCCCTTACGGGGCAGTTCTCACCAGTCTAGGTCCCACATACATGCAATACGATATCAACTAAACTAAGATAGAGTAATTTTAATGCGGGAAATTAAATTACAGTACAAATTATTAGGGTTTAAGTTTAATACAGATTACCAATTTTAAATTAAACTTATAAAGGGCACAAGTCTAATCTAATTCATGTCATCATATTATCAAAATAAATCTACCCAGATCACCACAATATCATCATCCAATTAGTACCAAAATGAGATCGTTGAGTAGAGGTCTATGATACTTCTGTCTTGATCGTGTAAGACCTAAGAACTAGGTCCGGCAGGTGACTTTCCTTTGCTTTTTCCTGTAAAATATTAAAGCAACATCTGTAAGCAAAGCTTAGTGAGTTTATAGATTTTCAATATTAACATGCGTGTCAAGCGGAGTTATAAATCTAAGCGTGATAAGTCTTGGCTGCCGCTACAGCCCTCATCATGATTGAGATATAGTATCTAGATCGGATGATGTTCAAACCACACTCACGCTTATATCGTGGGGATCAGCCACATACTGGGCTAGCTACCAGTAGGTCAACATGGCCGAACATCGGAGGTCATTACCAAGTTCATAAGAACTGGTGAAATAGCCGGGTCTAGAACAATAGACCATAAGGGCTAGTCAAGCTGAATAAATCTTATCAAGTCTGATCAATGAAATAAGTATAAGTCTTAGAAGTCATGATATCAATGAATCATAAAGCAAAGTCTGAAGTGCTAATAAATGCAATATGAAATGATAAGCAATTAGCTATCATGATTCACTGGGCAACACCCATCCATGGTGTGCACAGGTCTCAATCCAGCTGATAAATGAGTGTCAAATAAAGTAACAGCATCAATATATCTCAAACGGATCTTTGCATGTTCAATTCGAATATCTATAACTCACAGTTTGGGTCTTGGTCAAACAGATATAAGAATCTGCCACCTGAGTTATCTCAGGATTTTGTCAATCTGTTCTCTGTCAAATCACGTCTCTGACCCGCTTTAAATCTTTTAAAATCTTTGTCTAAATGTTCAGGTAATATACTGAACCTGTTCAAAATCATGCATGATAATATCTTGTCATTTTCATCATTTTTATTAATGTCATCATCTTTTGGTCTTAAATTCTTTATTTTATCTGATTCTGATAACTTGTTCGTTCATATATCATCTTGGACTCAAATTTTGATTTAAAAGGAATAGATTCGAATTTAGATTCGAATTTAGATTCGAACCCTTCCATCACACACATGTTTCGAATCTGTTTTCTTAGATTCGAACTACTCCAATTCATGTATAGAGTTCGAATCTATTGATTTATACCATTCGAATCTAATCATTTAAACTTGAATTGTGTGGGTGTGTGTGTCTCGATTCTATGTACATAGACTCGAAGGTGTGTGTGAGTTCGATTCTATGATGGTCTTCGAATCTATGTGTTTAGATTCGAACCATGCTTATAATTCGAGTCTAGGAACACAGATTCGAAACATAGCCATTCGAATCTAATGGCCTAGTTTCGAAAATCCACCCATTCGAATCTGTTCTATGTATTTCTCGAATTTGATCATATTGTTCTCGAATCTGATCATATTTACAACTCTAAACTTGAATTTCTAAGGCATAAATCACAAAGATGATCAATGTTAAGCCTATGTTCGATTATCTTACACTTATTCTAGTTAAATCTGATAAAAAGGCTTTAAATTTCATAAAAACTTGGTAGATTCGAGAATATCATATATATATATAAAACGGAAATATATATATATAAACTTACCTCAATTCGTCTGAATTCACGCAGAAATTGATATATATCCGTGTAGTATTCGCCGAGATCTTCCTAACGGTATATTTATCTTGACGATCGGACGGTCGGTTTAGAAGAATTTCTAGAGAGAAGTTAGAGAGAGAAAGCTAGAGAGAGAGAGTTTAGAGAGAGAGAGCTAGAGAGAGAGAGTCGAATCTGATCTTTGAGTTTGATTCTCGTTTATATACGTCGTCTAGTTATGTTTGCTAGCTAACTCACTTTCATTTTTGTATATTATATCTCTTTTTATTTAGTTTTCTTTAATAAATAATTAATTAATTCATAAATTAAATATTTATATAATTTAATTAATATTTCATTATTAATTAAATTATAATTCAAATAATTCAATAATGTAACTTTATTACATTATCGGCTCAAAATATTACTGATTTTACGACTAGCTCAAAATTAGGTTGTTACACAATCAGGACCAGTGCCTTTGACATTTACAGTATTTTCATTAAACTCAACATTTGCACTTTCTTCAATGGTTTTAGATACACTGTTATAGACCCTATCGGCTTTGCTTTGTGTAGAGTATCCTACAAAGAATCCTTCTTCAGCCTTACTCTCAAACTTACCTATGTGAGTTTTAGTATGTAAGATAGTGCATGAACAACCAAATGTTTTAGGAAGGCAACTAGGGGAATCCTGTGATGGAATAGCTCGTAGGGAGTTTTCCCTTGTGACTGGACAACTTGAACCGTATTTAGAACATAACAGGCTGTATTTACTGCCTCTGCCCAGAAGGTCATTGGCAATTTGGAATCAGCTGGCATGGTTCTAGCATCCTCTATTAGTGTTCTATTCTTCCTTTCAACTACACCATTTTGTTGTGGTGTTCTAGGTGCACTATATTGCCTTGCAATTCCTTTTGACTCACAGAAACTGTTTCGGATTAGATTTTTAAACTTAGTTCTGTTGTCGGACCTGATCACCTTGACTTTTAAGTTAGATTGGATTTCAATTTTTAGAATGAAGGACTTGACCAACTCAGCAGTTTCATCCTTAGTTCTAAGAAAATAAACCCATGTAAACCTGGTGAAATCATCAACAATGACTAAACAGAAGGCTCTTTTATTCAAACTCAAAACAGATGTTGGACCAAAAAGATCCATATGAATAAGATGAAGAACAAATGAGATTGAATTTACTTCCTTGGCCTTTTGAGAAGTTTTGTGTTGCTTGCCTTTGAGGCAGGCTACACAATGATCATCACATATGAACTCCTTCTGTGGTAATCCCCTTACCAAGTTCTTTTTGACTAAAACATTCATGGATTTGAAGTTCATGTGACACATCCTTCTGTGCCAAAGAGCAGACTCATTAGATGATGCTTTGGATATTAAACAGCTTAAAGTACTTGATTTGGATAAGAGTTCTGTGTCCAAACAGTAGACATTGTCCTTTCTTGGTGTTCTAAGTAAAACAAGTTTTTCAGGTACTTCAAAATCTTTTGATAGGACAATGCATTCAGAGTCTGTGAACAAAACAATAATTTGTTTGTCACATACTTGAGGCACACTTAATAAATTATACTTCAGCTGTTCAACATACAGTTCATCATTAAATATCATATTGCCTGCTTTGACAGTACCTTTATATGTTACCTTACCTCATTTGGAATTTCCACCAAATGCAACAAATCCTCTTTCAAAGCTTCTAAAATTTGACAAGCATTCAGAGTTGCCTGTCATGTGCCTAGAGCATTCACTGTCCATATGCCATCTTGTCTTATGTTGGTTCCTGTGGTTGCCCTGCACAAGAAAAAGCTCAGTTAGTAGTGGAGTAAACCTAAACCAAGTTGGTTTTGGGTTGTCCTTGTGCATTGACATAACTAAAGACTGTTTGTTTCTTTTTAAACTTAGTGAGATCCACTGGTGGATTCTGTGTGGAGTATTTAGTTATGACATGAGGTGTCCAGGTGTTCTTTCCAACTTTTTCTTTAACAGTCTCAGATGATCCACTACGAGTTCCAGTTTTTGACTTAGCAGTTGGAACTGGATGTTGAGTTCCAGCAGTTTTAGAATTTGCACTGCCAGTTCTAACTTTTGACTTAACAGTTTCAACTTTTGCATTAGCAGTTTGAGCTGTGTTTTTGCCTTTGACACACCATACCTTTTTCATGCTTAATTTAGATTTCATTAAAACTTGTTTTTGGTGTACAGGCTGCCTTTTGTTAACTTTTATGAACCTGTGATCAACTGTATTCTTTGGAACTGGGGTGACAGGTTTTGGGGCCTTTGAAACTTTTGAATTTTGTGAAATGACATGTTTTTGAAACATAGTCTGTTTTTGGGGCCAAATGGTTTTTCTAGCCACAGTGGAAACATCTTTTGATTGTTTTGATAGGGGAACCAGTTTTGTGTGACCATAACTGATTCTTGTTCCTTTTATTTCCCCTTACCTGCTGCTGTGTGGGAAACTTTTGGACACCATGCTTCTGGCATGTGTATACTGGAACAGTTTTACCCTTTTTATCTGTTTTGAAAAAAGATGCAATATTACAGTTAGAAGGTACAGAAACATATGAAGCATGATTGCATTCACTCATCTTCTCTTTTCCTTTCACACTGTTGGTTTCTTCCCTCAGGCTGCTGGGTCGGATTGAGTTGGAAACAAGAGGTTCTATGGGTTCACTCATGGTTTTGGAATTACTCTCTGCTTCCTTACTCTTACTGCCTTCATTAGTAACCAATTCTTCTTCAGATTCAGGCTTATCTTCAAGGATAGGATCTACAGTTTTCATTTTCTCATCTAATGGTTCATTCACAAGCCTATCAACAACTTCACTCATAGGATGAATGTATTTATTGTTGTATGGAGTTGGAGTGGCCTTATATCCTATTCCTTCCTTGGGATTGAGTTGAGATTTTACCCTATCTTTAAATTGGACTTCCATTAGGTGTTCTAGCTTTTGATTGGCCAGCTTGAAGCTGCCCAAGTCTATGTTTATAGATTCTACTTTCTTGTGAGCTTCTAACACCTTCTGTTCAGCCTCATCTAATTTCTTTTTAAGGGTCTCTATTTTCTCATTAAGCTCCTTTTTCTACCACTCATGATATGTTCTATCATGTCCCATCTGAATCTTATTCTCCTTATAGTCATTGATCTGTTTTTCAAGATCCTCTATTACCTGCATATACTCCTACCTCCTCTCTTCCATCTTAGCTAGAGTTTTACACAAGCTCTCATTATGATTTCTGTACTTTTTAACCATATTTTTGCATGCTTGAGAGCAGAGTTTACAATTAACCTCAGATGGTAGTTCAGTGGAAGTGACAGTTGTAGTTTCTGCCATAAGAGCGTGATTTGGAAACTCCTCTTCTGTTTGGTCACTCCAGTAAAAAACATTGTCTTCTTGAGAAACAAGGGCTTGTGAAGATGGTATTTGACTGGTTTGTTGGGGTCTTGGTGGCTGCTGGCCTTGTGATCTACACTCTCTAGCAAAGTGGCCAAGCTTGTGACATTTGAAGCACTCAACCTTTTATTTGTCAAATGCTGGCTTGCCTTCTGTTCTGGCTTGAAAATTTGTTCTGCCAGTCCTTTTAAGAAATCGTTTGGCCCTCATAGTCAACATGGCATGTTGCCACTTTAAGTCCATCTCTTTTTGATCATCTGGATGGATTTGTTCCAGATCTTCAGCATTAAGAGCAAAAAGTCCATCACTTGCAACAAATGCCACATAATGAACTTCAGAAGTGCTACCATCAGTTCCTGAAAAAGAGTCACAACAGTTTGATTTATCATTTAATGCTGATGATAGCAGAGTAGTATTTTGATTATAAGAAAAGAGTTTCTTATTATTTTGAATTTCAGATTCAAACACTCTCAGGCTATTGTAGAGATCATCCAACTCTATTTCATCTAGATTGTCCTTTGTTCTCCGTTGTGCAGCATATACTGTCCATTCTTCACCAAGAGATCTGAGGAATTTTCTGTTTACTTCATCTTGATCCAGGCTGGCCTTTGCACTCTCCAACTCACCTTTCAGCTTATTAAACCAATAGAAGATTTGAGTAAGGTTTTCATTCTTTCCACCAGAAAAATTTTAATACTGCTGTTTCAAAAGAAATTTTTGGTTTCTTTTTGTGCTAGCATTGCTAGCAAATCTTTTCTCTAAAGCAAGCCATAAAGAATGAGCTGTATCGAATTTTTTTAACTGATGTTGATAAGCATTAGGAATGGCAATTTTTAAAATAGTAAGGGCTTTGACTTCATTCATTCTAGCCTTTTGTTGAATCTCAGTTTTTGGAGGTGTTCTTTTTGGTTTGCCTTCAGCATTTAGTTCAGGATCAACTGCAGGAGGATTTTCAATAGCTTCCCACCGGGCATAATTAATAACTTGAATGTGCTGTTGAATCCTGAGTTTCCACATCTCGAACTCAGTGGGTTTGAGCATAGACACTTTAAGTCCTTGCCCAGATCCAATACTGCTACTATCAAACTCCATTGCAAAAAAAAAAAAAAAAATTAAAAGATGAAAGTTTCTGACTTTGAAAACAAAGAACAAAACAAAACATGTGGCTCTGATACCACTTGTCACGATCAAAATCACCTAAGATTAACTGGTATCAGAGTTAAACCAATAACCTTGTTTTGAATCAAAGTCGAATTAAGAAGTTTGCAGAATAACAATTAATTGTTTCAAGAAAACTTTTAGAATAATAAAGAACATATAATCAAATAAACACAATCAATATCGAAATCTGTATATTGCCAAAACTCTGATTACAATCACCTCTGATCTGTTTGATTAGACGAAGAACACAAACTGTTCTTAGGGTTTTTCAACCTTAGAGGCTTTAGAAACTTATATCAGAATGCAATTACAATATGAAAAACTTAAGCACCACGATTACATTAGAAAGACCTAGTCTATCTATATTTATAGCCTTCTGTTTTATTTCCTTGACGAACTGTGATTTCTCTGGTAGTAGATATGCTTGGAAGATCTTCAAATCTTGAAATCTTTATCACTTCCTGAATTTTAGCACTTTCTGTTATCTATCTGTTGAGCAGCTTGAACTTTGACTCTGACAGCTTGAACTTTTGAACTTAGCAGCTCGAGTTTCTTGAACTGGCAGCTCGAACTTTGTAATTACATAGAAATACTACTAACAGCTTGAGAAATCCTAACTAATAGCTTGACATACTTAGATTATTTCCCAACACCGACTCTCCTAAGGCCTCTGTTGATCCCATCTTTGTGGCTGTTGACCCGCCGTGTCCTTATGCTCTCCCCACACCTTCCCAACAGTCGGGCTAGCCGCACCCTTGGCCCCTTTTAGGCGCGAGCTAAATTACTATAACAGCGAGGAGAAGTATGTGCCTGAGTGGAAAGTAAAAAGAGGGTATTTGTTAGAGACTGCACCTGCCCAGTGGGATTTCTTGTATCACTGTATGCCCTCCGCCCATGTTGAAATGGCAAAACATGCGACAAATGCTATTGCTTTCGATTCTCTGGGCTCAACTGTTATAAATTTTAACACCTTCCTCCCTGAAGTCAAGGCCAGGATTACTATCGCTGAGCATCGCTTCCTCAAGGCTTAGGAGGAATTAGAGAAAGCTTGTGAAAAGGACAAAACAAAGGTTATACCCATTGAGGATATGAAAGATCAAGTTGATGAGAATGGCGTGTTGGCTGAGAAGGTGCACCGCCTGGAATCTGAGCATAAGGTAGAGGTTGCGAGGTTGAAAGCGGTTGGAAGAAGAAGAAGGAATCTGTCTCATTGAGTCTGAGTGAGTCAGCTGGGTAGCAGAGAGTAAGCGCTGAAAAAGGAGAGGGATGAGGCTGTTGAAGTCGTCGGTCATCTGACTAAGGAAAGGAGTAGATTTGTCTCTGAGGTTATTCCATATGTTGTCGGGAAGCTGTTGCATAGTCGTCAATTTCTGAAGCAATGGGGCCTGGTTCGGCGAGCTGCAGTTTGCTACGGACATCACTAACGTCCTAAAGGTTCGTCCCTACCTATCCTTGGGCGTTGAGGTGGAGACATTGATTGGATATGACCCGGATGCTCGTGCCATACTCCATGACTTAAATGTTGCTGCAGAGAACATGGTTCCTGCCTACATAGAAGATATCAAAGCGCACCCTAGTCGCTCCGTGGAGGACATCCTTGTGCTAACGCCAGCCGACCCGGAGGCAGGTCATGGGTCCACCTCGACTTCTACTCGTATGTAAGCCTTTCGTTGAACAATTTACTAACTCTGTGACTAGTGTTTCATTTGACACTCGGTATGTGGGTGATGGTGATGTGTGGCATCCTTGAACAATTTACTATTTTGAACAATGTGTTGCCTTGGATTATGTGTCGGGTATCTTGCCCCTTTGGGTATATCATGCGTTTGAATGTACATTTTCTTGGGAATTGTGTACTTTAGTTTTCCTTTTGGGTTGTTTACCTATATGCTATTGCCCATTAGGTAGTTATTTTAGGGTTACTAAGTAACGGGCCTGACGCCTCCACTGTCTTGTTCCTTTGCATAGGACAAAACGATCGCCTTGATCTTTAGACGATGTGGGTTGGCAATATGGCCTGCATTGGTTTTGCAAACTAGGTTTCCAATTAGTGTAAGGTGATGACTTAAGCTTCACGTTAGGTTAGGCCACAGCTTTGCTTCCGCACTAAACAAGGAGACAAGTCAACCTTTATGTTGAGGCGACGGTGCGGCCTTTGAATTGGGTAAGGCGATAACTCAGCCTTCATGTCGGGCAAGGTGATAACTCAACCTTTATGTTGTGCAAGGCGATAACTCAACGATTATGTTGTGCAAGGCGATAACAGAACCTTTATGTTGTGCAAGGCGATAACTCAACCTCTGGTCCACGCCTGACGCTAGCTTCATGTGGCATGATTAGTTTGCGACAAGTCAACTTTGTATTATGTATTTTTAAATAATTGTCATCTTTAGGTGATATTTGTCACAAAGGATGAAAATGGGTTAAGTTTTCTGCTATTTTTAGGGCGTCCCCTTAGCCTATAATTTTTGCAACACTTGTGATATCAAAACGAATTGGGTACAACCATGATTCATGTGATGATTAAGAGCAGATAAGGTTCATGACATTGCTAAGACAAAAACTGCCGTTACATTTGCCTCTGGCCCATGTGGACAGGGTTTCTTTATGTCATTGAGCCTTGATTGAAAGTTAAAAAGGAAAGTGCGAACATTAGAAGTCATCTAGCTACACGAAATATTTTTTCAATTCGTGATGTGCCTTGTTCTTGGGATCTTCGTTCCATCCAAACGCTCCAAAAGGTGTGCACCTCCTCCCTGTACTTGTTCTACGCGGTAAGGGCCTTCCCACTGGGCAGAGAGCTTACTAGTAGGACCCGACCTGCTTGCTTCGTTCTGCACAGAACAAGGTCGCCTGGCAAGAGCGTCATATGCTTAACCCTTCTGTCGTAGTAACTCTTCATCTTGGCCTTTACTGAAGCTTGTTTCACCTGGGCTAATTATCTTTTCTCCATCAGCAACTATAAGTCCAAACGTCTTTGCGCTTCGTTCCCTTGCTCGGTGAAAGTCACCACTCTAGGTGAAGGAACGCTGATTTCAGTGGGTAATACCGCCTCCGACCCATAAAAGAGCCTTATCCCTAGCTTCAAAAGAGCCATTGACTTGGTTAGCCACCAATTCAGAATCGACATATACCTGCAAGTCCTCTACCCCAAAGGAGTAGCTATGCGTAGACCAGCTAGTAGAGCTTCATATTCAGCCTCATTGTTAGATGCACCGAAGTCAAAGCGGAGGGCGTATGTGTGCTCTTTTCCTTCTGGGTCTGTTAAGATTAAAGCAGCTCCTGAGCCTTCTGAACCAGACGACCCAGCGGTATAGAGGCTCCAGGTGCTTGCGCCCTTTGCCGAGGCCGCTGCGTGTGGTGATGCACTTATCTTTGCTAGGAAGTCAGCCAATACCTGAACCTTATAAGCAGATCTGGGTCTGAATTCAATGTTGTGCTCCCCAAGCTCGATGGACCATTTTGTGAGTCTCTACGAGGTCTCTGGCTTCAAAAGGACCTGCCTGATCGACTGATCTGTTAGAATCACTATTGTGTGCGCTTGGAAATAGCGCCTCAACTTGCGAGCTGCATTGACCAGAGCTTAGGATAACTTCTCAAGAGGAGGGTAATTCAACTCAGGCCCCTACAACGTTCGACTTACGAAATAGATCAGTGCCTGTTTCCTGTCTCTCTCGGCTAGTAGGACTGCACTTATCGTTTCATCAGACGCGGCTAAGTACATGACTAAAGTTTCACCTGAAATTGGAGCTCTGATCGATGGGAGTTCTGTTATTACCTTTTTCATTTCCCTAAATGTGCTTTCTGCCTCTTCTGTCCACCTAAAACTGTTCTTCTCCAACGTGCCTTCGAGCGTCTTAAATAATGGTAGAGACCTCTCGGCCTCCTTGGATAGGAAACGACTCAAGGCTGCAAGCTTTCCATTAAGGCTTTGTACCTCCTTGACAGTGGAAGGGGGTTTCAAATCTGTAATGGCAAGAGTCTTCTTTGAGTTAGCTTTAATAGCATCTCGGGCGATGAGGTGCCCAAGGAAATTGCCTTCCTCTACCCCAAATGTAATTTCTTGGGGTTGAGTTTCATGTTAATTCTCCTTAACGTCCGGATGTCTCCTCACTATCCTCAAGAACAGATTCTTCTGTCTTGCTTTTGATTACCATGTCGTCCACATACACCTCCAGGTTTCTCCCAATCTGGCCTTTGAATACCTGGTCCACCAGGCACTTGTATGTGGCTCCTGCGCATTTCAAACCAAAGGGCACTCTGGTGTAACAGAAAATCCCTTGGCTTGTGTGGAACACTGTTTTATCTTCGTTTTTCTCGTTCATTTGGATTTGATGATACGCCTTGTATGTATCCAAGAAGCACTTCAGAGGAAAACCTGCGAGGGATTCTACCTTCCAATCAATCTCAGGTAGCAGGTAGTAGTCCTTTGGGCATGCTTTGTTAAGGTCTTTGAGGTCAATACACATCCTCCAACTGCCATCCGCCCTGCGTACCATGACTGGATTCGCTACTCAGGTGTGATACTTGACCTTCCTTATGATTCCCACCAACACAACTTGGTGACCTCTTCATAGACCGCCTGGTCTCGTTCCCGTGCTAGAGGTCTCTTCTTTTGACAGACCGAAGTCGCCTGGGGCTCCACATTTAGTGAGTGAGTCGTTTAGACCACCTCTCCTTCTTCTATTTGTAGCTTACGCGGGATCCCCGTCATGTCACTTAGGGTCCAGGCAAAAACATCCTTGTTGCTCCTCAAGAAGCTTTCCACCTCCCTTCTCATCGCTTCAGAGAGGTTGGCTCCTATAGAGACCGTCTGGTCAGGATAATACTGATTGACAATCACATCCATCGTGGTAGGTGACCCAATCTGAGCCTTCGTCTTTATCACCATAGCATTTTGTACCTGAGAACATTCTCCCAGCTGCTCTAGCCTCTCCGTTAGTATAGTAGCAAAGCCATCTGGCGTGGGAAATTCACCATCCCATGCCCTGTGGACATAATTGCTTGTAGTTTTCCCAACGAGAGACATCCCAAAATCACGTTGTAAGAGGATTTAGACCACACCACAAGGAAGGTCACCTATTCTTCCCTTTCCACCTGATCTTGACGTAGGGACACTCGCAAGCTAAGCTGCCCCAATGGCCAGGATATTTTACTCGAGAACCCTATCAAGGGTGTTGAGGCAGGTTGAAGTCTCTTTCGTATGGGGTCTGGCATCCGCAAGAAGCAATCCTCGTAGAGGACGTCACATGTGCTTCCTCCGTCCAAGTACACCCTCCAGACGCGAACATCTTCAATGATGGCCTTGATCACCACTGGGTCACAATGAGTCATTCCCCCAGGTGGGAAGCTAATCTCCGAAGCCTCTACAGCGACTGCTTGCTTCACTTGGAGGGGATCTCTTTGCTATGTACTCCCACCATAAGGATCTCGACGTCAGGCTCCTTTAACCTCGAGTCTTCAACCGTTTTTTCATTCTGCCAGGCGTAGCGCTGCTAACGAATTTGCTCACTGGATTGAGACTTTCCCCTTATGTCCCTAACCAAGAGTGAGAACTTTCCAGCTTTGACTGCCCCTTCTCTACATTTGCGCAACTCGATGCAATCATTGGTGTGATGCCCATTGTCCTTGTAGAATTCACAGTATTCCGTCTAATTTCGTTTTTTGGGATCAACTTGCATGCGAGGTGGGGGCTTAAACGACGAGGCTAACGTCTCTGTCGCTGATTTCTCTTGGGGTTTTGATAAGTGAGAAGAGAGTATCGATCCTCTTATACCTATCTTCCCTACGTCCGTATGGAGCGTATTTTACATCCCTATGTCGACGACCCCTGAATGAGGTGTCATGATCCTTGCTGGAAAATATTTTTGACTCATTTCCTAATACGTTTTCCTGGGAGGTTGGTTTCTTCGACATATTTTCCTGGTATGACACCGGGAGGTCTTGAGATAGGAACTCAACAAGCTGTCTGTGCCTGAGTCCGTGTATCAACCTAGATACCTTCGCGTCATCTCCCAGGCCTCTTATTTGCTGGCTTTCTAGCATGTACCTCTCCACAAAAGCCTGCAAACCTTCCATTTCCGTCTGCTTAATATTATGCAACTTCACATGAGTTTTGGTGTACCGCTGCTGTTGCATGAAGTTGGAGCGAAACTTCGCCCTCAACAAATCGAGACTGTTGATACCACCTGGGGGGTAACGACTCCAGCCACAAGCGGGCGGTTCCCTTCAACGTCATTGAGAACATGTGGCATGCGATTGGAGGCACCCACTTGGATATCTTCATCGCCACCGCAATGGTCATCCGGATCTCCCATTCCATCATAGACGCCTACATTCCAAGGCAACTTAAGACCCTTTAGTAGTGGGTAGTCCTTAAACCATCCCGTAAACGGGTAAGGGTCCTGCATGTCAGCCTCATGGAAATGAGAGTCTAGGTTGATGGGGTTGGTTCTACTCTGAAACTCCCTGCGGACATGGCCCTGCGAGGTTTTGCTTTTGGTTGGGGTAACCCTCTCTCTAGTATTTCGACCCACTAATCTATGAATCTGACCTGGCGTGCTATTTTCACCCGCTCCCTTCTCCATACACCTTTTACGGTTTCAGGGGTCTTACCCTGCAAGGTATTCTCCCTTCGTGACGTCAGAGTAGGTGGTGTAATGGGATAGGCAGCAGTGCCTTGAGATGTATGCCTAACTGAGCTCTGCGGTCGCTGCTCCACATCACCTCCTACTGACATTTTGACCTTTGACCCATGAACCTCTCGCATCCTTCGGGTCGTCGTTTCATCCGCCTCCACCTCTTGGGTGTCTACGTGCTCGTCCACCTCCTCTGAGTCCTCATCCTCATACTCCATCATTACCTCATTGTTCCTATCCAGGGATAGTGCCTCAACAGAACGAGAATGCTCTCTCATGAGAGATTGGAGCTGTTCAAAGTTCTCCGCCACAAATTGGCGGTTAATCATAGGTGGTACTGTGTCAGCTATAAAAGAAGTGGTTGATGCTTTGATAGCAAAGGAGAGTTCCGAACCTGCTTGGTCATGCTTTGGGCGTCGCCTTTAACCTAAAACAGCTTTAACCTTTATACTTATAGAATGAAGAACGTGTGAGCATAAAATGTATATTCCCATAGCAAATGAGTTTCACTCTATTGATAAAGCAAAGTTTGTCATTACAACATTGTGTGACTCATATGAGCAGGACTTAACTATGGCGTTTAGCCTTGATTGAAATAGTCTAAGAAAAATACGCAAAGAGTAAACGTTGGTCATCCTCCAGCTATACGAAATATTTCTTTAGATTCGTGATGTGCCAAATTCTTGGGATTTTCGTTCCATCCAGGCGCTCCAAAAGGTGTGCACCTCCCCTAAGAGCTTGTGCTATGCGGTACGGGCCCTCCAACCTGGCTGAGAGTTTTCTAGTAGGAGTCGTCCTGCTTGCTTCATTGTTACGTAAGACTAGGTCGCCCGGTAATAATGTTTTGTGTCCGACCCTCCTGTCATAGTATCTCTTCATCTTGGCCTTCACAGCGGCTTGCTTCACCTGGGCTAGTTCCCTTTTTTCCATTAGTAAGTCTAGGTCTAGGCACCTCTGTTCGTCATTCCCATGCTCAGTAAAGGTGATCATTCTAGGCGAGGGAACACTGATTTCGGCAAGTAACACTGCCTCAGATCCGTAGACCAAGCTATAAGGTGTTTCGTCTATGCTGACCTTAGGCGTGGTGCGCAATCGCCACAAAACGTTAGGGAGCTCTTCTACCCATCCAGTTCGACAGGCGCCCAGACGTGCTTTTAGCCCCTTTAGGACTTCTCTGTTAGCCACTTCCGCCTGACCATTCGCCTGTGGGTGTGCTATCGACGTAAAGCATTTGTGAATTACAGTTTCTTATCAATCAAACAACAATATCAATAATCAAGAACAATAATAGGAATCAAAACTAACCAAATGATTATATTGCAGATTGTCGATTACACAATGATGAAATGGAAGCTTCAAAATACAGTAACCGTTTTTTCTCTGAAATCTATGCTTGCCAAAAGTATTTGTCAGAGATCTATCTATTTTGAAAGTCAAACTTTATATTTATATACAATTACCCAACTATTAACTAATTACAAAACAGACCCTCTACTTTGCATTCCATCAACTAAAATACATTCCAACAATCTCCCCCTTTGATGGAATATGCAAAGTCTTCAGGTTGATAAACCAAGCTTCTGTTCAAATCTTCTAACGCTCTTTCTGTCTGATAGACTCCATTCAATTTTAGAGATAAACTCTACCATCAGTCTTCTATCATTAACAGACAAAGCTCCTCTCTTAATTTTTCTCTTTCTATCTGAGGCCAGCTTTCCCTTCAAACCACTCAACACCTTTTGTAGTGTACCATCTGAAAACTTGTTGAGTTCAACACTTGTTGGTACACCCTGTGTGACGATAGCAGTCTAATCGATCTAACATTTTGGCTTAAGTAATATTCAGAGTATTGAGAATTATCGAGTGTTTTGATATATATGTTTATATATGTTTGACTGTTATTGATTGTTTGTTTGAACTTGATGTAACATATTACAAGAAGTTCAAACATAAAGTTCAAAGATTAACTCAAGCATAAGTAAAAACATAAGTTTCAACACTTAGGTGTTTAAGTGATTTGGCTAGATTCGAATTATATAAGGGTAGGCATTCGAATCTGTGATAGATTCGAATGTAGCCTTAGATTCGAATGTGCCCAGATTCGAGAGTGTCTTTGTGGACAAACTCGAATGGGCCTTGGGCCAGATTCGAGTTTGGCCCATAACAGACTCGAATCAGGCTCTATAATTAGGGATAGACTCGAGATATTATCAGACTTTTAGCAGAATTCGTGAGGAATTAAGCTTAAGGCGATCTCGAGTTTATCATCAGCTTTAGGTCCGTTTCGGAGAGAATCAGTTCATAGGATCGTTCGTCAGTCGTTCGTTCAGCCTCTGATAGTCTCCGTGTTTCGTAGTTGAGAGTTGTCCGTCTAACCGTTAACGAGGATTCCGCACTCGTTGACGGATCCGCGTCTAGATAGATCTAGTAGTGGTAGACCTTACAAGTGGTATCAGAGCCTACGGAGTGTTCTTGGTGTTCATCAAATACATTCTAGGTTTCTTGACGCTAGTTGGACGGTTTTTCTCTCAAAATCGAGTTTTTGAGCCTAGCAAATTGGTATTCAGCAAATACTTTGTGGTTTTTCTCGTTTTTGATCGAAACCATTATTTTTCGTTAGAAAAATACTGGTTTAATCTGAAAATCGTTAAAAAATCAAAGTATTAACTGTTTTTTTGAGTTTGCGGCGCTCGAATCTAATAGGGGTAAATAGGGTTACACTTTAGTCTCGAGTCTAACCTAAATCTGCTCCTTTCGAGTCTGTTTCAGTGTGTTTCGAATCTGTGTCGAGTTTGTGCTTCATTCGAATAGGGTCTCAAGTCTATCTACTTTCGAGTCTATTTCGAGTCTAGTCTAGTTTCGATAAGTGTTTCGAATCTGCTGATTTCTTCGAGTTTGCTGTCCTTCGAATCTAAGGACCATCGAATCTAAGGAAATTTCGAATCTGACATATTTCGAGTTTAATTGAATTAAAAATACTTAATCGAATTTAATCCCAAATAAATTGGAATCTGACTACATTCGAATCTACCTAGATTCGAAAGAGTTAATTCACATTAGTTTCGAATTAAATTAATTAAGTTCAATTCAATTATTTTCGAAAAGATGTCAAATCTTCAGAAATTCCTAGAAATGGACCACGAGGTCGGAAAGGCAAACGCTCCGCCTAAGCTGATGAAGGTCGAGGATTATTACTGGTGGAAAGACCGATTTACTGATTTCGTACGTTTCAACGACATGCACATGTGGGTGTGCATCGACTAAGGGTATATTCCACCGGTGTCAGAAGTTGAAGGCCGTCAAAAAGTCTTGTCGTACCAAATGATGAAGGAGGATGACAAGAAATTATTTGAAGCCGAAAACAAAGCTTTCTCACTAATACGAATGGCGTTGCCGCAGGATATTCTACACACATTTAGGACTCAGAGGACATCAAAAGAACTTTGGGAGTCGCTAGAGAAGAGGTGTGAGGGGAATCCTAGAGTTCGTAGAAAGCGTACAGAGCTGTTGAAACAACAGTTCGCCATCTTCAAGGCGTTAAAGGATGAACAACTGGATGACATCATCACCCGTTTCTATCATCTATTGACGGAACTTGAGAGCCACGGGATTGAGTTTACCGATACTGACAAGAACAACAAGCTTCTTGATGCCCTACCAGCCAAATGGGCTATGTACGTGGCAATGATTAAGCTGAATGAGGACAAATACTATACTCAATCTCTGGATGATATAGTGGGAACGTTGAGGGCATATCACTTCGAGCTACTGAAGACTGAGACTGATTACGAACAAGTCCAGAATCCAGCAATGTATTTTGGAAAGACGTCAAAACCTTCAGCGGCAGCCGAATCAAAGACTTCTACAGCGTTTTTCACTGGAGAGACATCGTCACCAGCAGAGTCTGATGACACACTGAACCGCGCGTTCTTAGGGTTAGGAAGATCGGAAGACCGCAACCTCAAGTACAACAGGCATCCACTCCTCAGAGCTATTCAAAGATGCCCATGAGCGCAAAGTCGGCGGAAGAACATCTGAATCTGCTTGCTTCTTTTGTGGCCGCGTACGGAAATTGTGTTCAAGGGAAGATTAATGATCCGGCTCTTTGGGACGAAGACTACGATCAGGTCGACCCTGATGATCTTGAGGAAATGGATCTTAAATGGCAACTGGCCATGGTAACCCAGAGGGTTAAGAGATTCATAAAGAGAACTGGGAGGAATCTGCAGATGAATAACAAGGGGATAGGATTTGATAAGTCCAAGGTGAAATGCTACAACTGCCAAGGACTGGGACACTTCGCCAGGGAGTGTCAGAGACCGAAAGTGGAAACATACCAGGGGCAGAGTTAGCATCAGGGATAGTTCCAAAATCAGTCCCAACAACGATATCTTCCAAGTTCCTCATCTGGACAAGCCAATCTAGCTGGTTTACTATCTAACGTCACTTCAGACCGACAGCTAGATGGTACGTATGACTGGAGTTCACATCCTGAGTCCAATGCTAGAGCCTTCATGGCTGAAGTCACAGAAACTGGATGTGATGGGGACGAGCAGACCACAAGGGACAGCAGTCCGATGTGGGTAGAAAAGGCGAATGATCAGACATTGCTGGAGTTTGCTGCTCAGATGGCCAACGTGGAATCTGACAACTCAAAGGTTAGTCTGCTTTATTCTCTTTTTCGTGAATTGTGTGCGTTGTGTGTTAATTCTAATGATAGGTTAAATCTAGTCTTAGAATCACATAAGACCATAACTGCTCAAAATGAAAATTTAAAAATTGAAAATGCAACCTAAATGATATCAAGCAAGATCTAAAAGAAAAGCTTAAGGCTGATGCTCAAGACGTAGTAGTTCTAAAAGACAAACTCAGTGAACAGTGTGTTAGGATAGAACTTATGTATGAGCACGTAGAGGCCTTGACAAAAAGTCTTAAGGACAAGGATATAGAGCTAGCAGAAACAAAGGTTAAGGTAGCAGAGGCAAATAGCAAGTTGGAGAAGTTTAGGAATTCGAGCCTAAATCTTGGGAAAGTCTTAGATGCCCAAAGACAGTCTAAGAAGCCCGTAGGTCTAGGTTTTCATGAAATACCTCCACCTTTCAATGCATACTATGTGCCTCAGCCTCAGGAGAACACTGACAAATCAGTAGACTTAGAGTACCTACCTACACAGACACCTGAGCCTATAGTAGAAAATGCACCTAAGGTGGCTGACTCAACTGTCAAGGTCAAGAAAGTGAAATTTGTGTCTTCCTCCAGTGAAACACCTGCAGGAAAACAAAAAATTTCTTGGGCTGATCAGGTCGATGAGCCAGATACCGTAGATGTACCAAAGGAAATAGACACTAGTGAGACACCTAGATCTAAGGGAACACACAAAAAGTCCATAGATAAGATGTCTTGCTTCAGATGTCACGAGAAGGGGCATGTTGCTTCTCACTGTCCACTTAGGAAAGCCGATGTCACACCTAAGCCAGTGAACTCAACACCTGTTAAGCCCTCAACCAGTGTGGCGAGCACCAGCAGTTCTCAAAGTACCGAGAAAGCTGTGCAGGCTGCACCCAAACAAGTTGTGAAAAACACACCGGTTAAGGTTGGACCAAAGGAAGTGATTAGGACAAATTCACTGAATCGTGTCATTAATCAATCTAGGTCAGCACCACAACAAGTCTATAGGAGCACAACACCTAGCAGGTCACACACTCCAGTTAGGTCTCATACTCCAGTTAGACAGTATGCACCGGTAAGAGCTCAGGGATCACAGTCCGAAATGCCTTATAATAGGAATTATTCTAGAGCTCCACAACAAATGCCTACTCCAAGGCAAAGAGTGAACTTAAATCACTCGGCACCACAACAGAATTCAGTTCAAAGGCCCAAGTCACCTGAAAGGCGAGATGGGTATTTGAAAGAGTTCAAGTATGTGGACGAGAATGGTATTACCAAGTCAGTCATGGCTTGGGTTCCCCGTGATAACTAACCTCTTTTCTTTCATGTGCAGGAGATAACTACAGGTCCAAACAACAAGTGGTTCGTCGACAGTGGTTGCTCCAGGCACATGACGGGGGAAAGAAGTCTACTCACAGACTTCAAGGGAGGTAATAGGGGATTCGTATCATTCGCTGGTAACAAGGGTGGAAATATCACGGGTACCGGAGTGGTCACTAATGGGACAATCAAGTTGGACCAAGTTTATCACGTTGATAAACTGGTTCACAATCTCATTAGTGTATCTCAAATCTGTGATAAGAAGAACTCGGTGTTATTTACTGACACTGAGGCGTTAGTGCTAAAGCCGGGATTCAAAATTCCTGAAGAATGGGTATTGATGCGGGCGCCAAGGAAAAACGACTTGTACATGTTGGATATGAACAAGCCGGAGACTTCGATGGGGCCAATCTGTCTATTATCCAAAGCTTCAGAGACGGAATCAGTACTGTGGCACAGACGCATGGCTCACCTGCACCTAAGAAAGATGAATTACATAACGAAGAATGGACTGGTGCAGGGTGTGCCCATGAAAAGTTTTCAGTTCGAGGACAAGTGTCTACCGTGCATGAAGGGCAAACAGCATAAGAAGACACACAAGTCCAAGAAGCAGAACTCCATAGCCTCAACATTCGATTTGTTGCATATGGACCTTTTCGGCCCAATCAACAAAAGGAGTATCGGAGGTAGTTGGTATTGCTTAGTTATCACTGACGATTACTCACGTTTTTCTTGGGTTTTCTTTTTAGGTACGAAGGACGAGACGGCTACCAAGCTCATCGGGTTCTTAGACCAAGTGGAGAATTCCTACGGAACAAGGGTTAAAAATATTCGTAGTGATAATGGGACTGAATTCAAAAACACTGTAATTGGTGTATATTGCCTATCAAAGGGCATAGTGCATCAATTCAGTGCACCATATGAACCTCAACAGAATGGGGTGGCCGAACGTAAAAATAGAACATTGATTGAAGCTGCAAGGACTATGCTTTCGGATTCAAAACTTCCTACCATGTTTTGGGGGGAGGCAGTGAATACCGCGTGCCATATTTTAAACCGAGTCCTTACAGTCAAATCTTTGAACAAAACATGCTATGGAATTTTGAATAAACGGCCACCTAACTTAACTGGATTCGAACCGTTTGGGGTACCATGCACTCTTTTAAGAACAAAACATCAACCGAAGTTTGGTGAAAAGGCTGACGAAGGATACTTCCTAGGTTATGTGCCAAACTCACCAAACAAATGGGTGTTTAACAAAACAAATGGTACTGTGGAGATTGTGTATAACATTGAAGTCACAAGTTATACACATGAACCCCAAACTGGTCCGGAATGGATATTTGACTATGATAAGTTATTTGAGTCATTTAACATTCCTTTGGATGATAATGCAGGTACAATCGAAAAGGACATGGAGACGTTGCATTTGAACGACGATGGCCATATCTTTCCGAGGACCACGTTTGAATCTACATCCGAGCCTACTGCGACCGTAGATAGATCTCCAGAAGTTGCTGATCAAGAAGCACCTACCACTGAGAATCAGACTCAAGCATCAAGTTCCAACTCTGAGGAAAACGTCCATGAGGAGGAAAATGTAGAAGCTGAGCCTGTTCCCACATAAGGTGAAATAGGATCCAACTTAGGAGATAATCTAAGGGTTGATGAGATAGAGACCTCTAGGATTAACAAGAACCATCCAATAGAAAGCATCATAGGAAATCCTAATGAGGGTGTGAAGACAAGGAGTAGTGTAAATAACAACACAGTGTTGTTGTCGATGATAAACGACTCCGAGGCATATCACACATGTCTCTATTCATGTTTTATATCGCAAGTAGAGCCTAAGAATGTGCAAATAACACTCAAGGACAACTCCTGGGTTGAAGCGATGCAGGAAGAACTTTCACGATTTAGGAAACTAGAAGTGTGGGAGTTAGTTCCATTACCTCGAGGGGAAGTTGCCATAGGAACCAAATGGGGTTTTAAGTGCAAAAGAGACGATCGGGGTATAGTCACGCGCAACAAGGCTAGGTTAGTTGTAAAGGGTTTCAACCAAGAGGAGGGAATCGATTACAACGAGGTTTTTGCACCAGTAGCAAGGCTGGAAGCCATTAGGTTGTTTCTAGCTTTTGTCTCCTTCAAGGGCTTTAAGGTATATCAGCTAGACGTTAAGAGTGCTTTCCTGTATGGGAAAGTGAAGGAGTTGGTGTATGTAGAACAACCGCCCGGATTTACAGATCCAAAATATCCTGATAGAGTATATCACTTAGATAAGGCTCTATACGGATTGCATCAGGCACCTAGGGCGTGGTATGAGACTCTATCCAACCATCTTTTAGAAAACGGTTTTGAAAGCGGTAAGATAGACAGTACTCTGTTTGTTAAGAGGAAGGGTGAAGACTTTATCTTGGTACAAGTGTACGTCGATGATATCATCTTTGGATCATCAGACGAACAGATGTGCAAAGATTTCGAGAAGGTGATGAAGTCTAAGTTCGAGATGAGTGCTATGGGGGAGTTGAATTTCTTTTTGGGGTTACAAGTTGACCAGAAGAAGGAAGGAATGTTTATCCATCAGACTAAGTATGTCTATGACATATTAGAGCGTTTCGGGATGGAAGGAACAAAGTTGACTGCCCACTTCAGCACGCCGATTCAAGTGAATCACAATCTCGGGCCGGGTACTGAAAGTGATACCGATGTGGATCCGACTTTATATCGGGCCATGATTGGGTCACTTATGTATTTAACTGCTTCAAGACCTGATATTATGTTTGCTGTGTGTATTTGTGCTAGGTTTCAAGCGAATCCGAAGGAGATGCATATGAAAGCTGTGAAGCGGATTCTACGATACCTCAAGTCGAAACCGAAGCTGGGACTTTGGTATCACGCGGAGGGAGATCTAGAGTTGGAGGCGTTCACAGATTCTGACTACGGAGGATGCAGCTTGACGCGCAAATCAACGACTGGAGGTTGTCAGTTCCTAGGAGGGAGATTGGTATCCTGGCAATGCAAGAAACAGACGTCGGTAGCCGTGTCAACGTGCGAGGCCGAGTATGTTGCTGCTGGTAGTTGCTGCTCACAGGTTCTGTGGATACAACAACAATTGCGGGATTACGGTTTGGCTTACACTCAAACTCCAATTAGGATAAACAATCAATCTACAATTGCTATAACTAATAATCCAGTTAAACACAACAAAACAAAGCACATAGACATAAGGCATCATTTTATTCGTGATTGTGCTGAAAAGAACTTAATCAAACTGGTAAAAGTGGCAACAGAAGATAATAATGCAGATTTATTTACCAAAGCGTATGATAAGTCACGGTTTGAGTATTTAATTCAACTGAATGGAATGCGCAACCCAGAGTAATTTGGCCTTAGTAGTAGTAGTTTATTTTCTTTTAGAGTCATATTATTTCTTTCTTTACTGTAGTCTGCTAATTTAGGAAAGTTTCTATTTTTAGTAAGTTTCTATCCTTAGTAAGTTTCTATTTTTAGTAAGTTAGTAGGTTAGCTTATTTTACTGCTTTGTCTTTTGAAAAACAAAAAAAAAGAAAAAAAAAGAGAAAATTACAAAAATACAAAAAAAGAGAATATCAGAAAAGGAGTTAAGTCTTAGATACATAGGTTCAAAGTGACGAAAATTAGCAAAGTCGTTACATACTATAAGTGTTTAGGCTTTCACACATAATGCAACTAAATTCTAAGTGTTATACTTTATTTAGTTTGATGTGTTGGTAGACATAAAACATATAGGGAATCACAAGGCTAATAAAATATTCTAGAAAAAGTCAAGCGTGTCACTAACTTAGATGTACGACCAATCGGTCTTAATATTTATGTACAAGACATACAAACTTTGAGTCTAAATGAGGTATGCAAACTTTCTGGGGATGTATGGCAACATCAAATACATCTGAAAATGGAAAGAATAGAAATATCATATAAAACTGAGAGTCGAAAACATGCAACTCTGTTGTACGTAAGTACAGACCTGTTGTCTCTATTTAGATTCGGGTTAGCAGACATGTCGCTTTGTTGTACGTCAGTACAGACCTGTCACCGCTGTCTTGCTAACTTTAAAAATAAACTTTAAGTCAAATAAGACACTTTGTTGTATGAAAATACAGACCTTTGTCCGATGTTTGTCTTTTAAAGAAGGTTTGGAAATACCAACAAGTTAGAATCTTTGTCTGTGTGCCTTGATCATAAAAGTATATCTATGTCTGAGTCACGTAAGATAATTTCCTGATAAATAAAAATGCCAAGGGATATTCCGAAATGTAGAATGTTTAACGGGGTAAAATACCAACAATCGGCTAAAATAGGTATGTCACGACAAACAATCAAAGGAATCAAAAATTTCTAAGTGTGAAAGTTTAAATACTGAAAGTAAGTATCAGACATCGCTATCTGATTGAACCTTTCTTAGACTATTCTCATCAAAAAGATATCGTTTAATTTTTAGCTTAGGTTGTAAATTTGTTAAGTATAGCTTAAGTCTAGAATAAATTTTTTGGTCAAAATTTTATTTTATTTTTCTTTTCTTTTATTTTATTTTATTTTATTTTTACCTTAGTTTATTTTATTTTATTAGTTTAATTTTTACTTAGGTAAAAGGTCAAAAGTTACTGAGGGTGCATTCAAAGTTAAATAAAATAAACATTGCGTGAAATATCTTGGGCTTAAGGTAAAAGAGTTGGCTTAAGGTAAGACTTCGAATCTGTCAGTAGATTCGACTAGGGCCTTAGACTCGAAGGTTGGTCGTATAAATAGCTCAACAGTGAAGACATTTAATTCTTACTGTTTTCGAATCTACTTCCTCGAGTCTATTGTGGCAATTTCGAATCTATCCTCGAATCTACCGTTTCTCACCTAAACGACATTTTGTCGAGTTTGAAGCTAGTGTGTTCGATTCTACTCTTGCATCTAGGTATAATCAACTTGATTGTACAAGATTCATGTAGTTTTATACACAATTTTAGGCAAAATCATCAAATTTTGAAGGTTTAAGGGTCAAAATAGGGTTTTTACAAAATAATTAAGTTTGGGCCGATAAACAATCAAATTAAAGGCATATATCTGTGATTAGTAACTAGTAGGACTAATGACTGTAATTTTCTAAGTCCAAAAAGGTTAAAATCAAGAGATTTGGTCCTTGAATAAAAACGGCCGTTCGAATCTGTTCATGGGGTTTCTCGAATCTGTCATTAGATTTGAGATGACCATGACATTCGAATCTGTCCATTACACTCGCATAGGGACAATTCGAATCTGTTACTTTCGAATCTAGGACAGACTCGAAGTGGTAAGACTTCGAATCTGTCAGTAGATTCGACTAGGGCCTTAGACTCGAAGGTTGGTCGTATAAATAGGTCAACAGTGAAGACATTTAATTCTTACTGTTTTCGAATCTACTTCCTCGAGTCTATTGTGGCGATTTCGAATCTATCTTTATTTGCACTATTTAATTTAAAAATTATTAAACTTGTAGAAATTTAATTGTGTTGGATTTTGTACTTAAACAAGTTCAAAATAAAACAGATTTAGATTTAAACAAGTTTATTGATTTTTAATGAATCTAATAGTTTTGTTTATTGTGCAGAAATGGCTGTTCGAACGTTTGTTCCTAAGCACAATATGGTGCTTCATCCAGATCTGAATCTCCCTGAGGCGCAGGGATTCCGTCAAGTGCTTGATTTTCTCGTTGAATCTAGAATCGGATTTGCACTGTCACATAATGTGCAGCTTGTGTTACCATACATTCGTCAGTTTTACGATCATTTGCAGGTAGACTGCTCGGTCACACCGACAGTTCTACGCACTCGTATTGCAGGACAGCCGTTGGTATTCTCGGCAGATATGCTTCGTCAAGTGCTGCAGTTGGGCACTCAGGAAGAAGAAGCTGGTCCAATAGAATTTCCTTTGAGTATAAGGCAAGCGGCCTTTCAAAGAATGGGATACAGTCTTGATGTGACGAAAGTGTCATATATGAAGAGTGGGTTGATCGGGCAGTGGAGGTTTCTAGCACATGTGTTTATGGTGTGCTTTGCTCCGAAGAAAGCATGGTTCGACTATATAGTGGCGAAAATTCAGTCGGGGATCGTCGCTATGGTTTATAATCGCCCATATAGTTTTTCGGAGATGTTCTTCTCGGAATTTGTTCATCAGATAACCGCTCCCAAAAATCAACAGTTTTTGCTATATCCAAGGTTCATTATGATGTTGATCAGGCATTTCTTGCCAAAACTGCCGCCGTCAAATGACTTTCAGAGCGTTGCTATTATGGACAAAAGGATTTTCGCTGACTGTTCCTCACACAGAGGAAGGTTAGCTGTTCCTGTTGAGCGTCCATTATTTGGAGCAATTTTGGATATGGAGTTTCAAGCCCCGGATGATGCCAACTGGGCAGGGGTCGTTGAATTTCAACCGCAATAACAACCACAACAACGTCAACAACAACAGCAACTGCGTGCTCAGAGACGTCGACAAAGACCATCAGCGAGTCAAACTCAGGCATCAAGGCCTTCGACAAGTCAGCAACCAGAAGTTCAGGAAGCCGGGCCCTCAAATGTTCAAGAAGCCGGGCCCTCAAATGTTCCGAGCGAAGCTGAACAGCTATGACAGACGCTTAATGAAATTTGGGAGGCAGGGCATCATGCAAACGAAGATGTGGCTGCAGTGCTAGTAGGTGAATTGCTCAGTCCACCAGAAGGAGAGGACGACGTGTTTAGAGATGTTGAAGAATATGAGCCAGAGCGGGCTGATAAAGGTTTGACATCATCGGAAACAGAGTCGGAAGATATGGAGGAGCTAGAGGTTGAAGCTCCTGAATCAGTGGCTACAGAACCAAATATACAAATCGGAACCTATGGATCTAGGTTGGTAGTAAATGAAGCAGGATCGAGGAGGAGAGAGGCAAGGGAATCTGATGATTCAGATTTTGAAGAAGAGGAAGTTGCTCCCTTAGTGACTCGGCAAAGGGCCAAGCGTCACCGGTTTATGCAAGGGACATCCTCAGCATCCGATGCATAACAACCTCAACCTCAAACTCAAGAACCACAAGCCACCGCTCCACCATCACCACCACCTCAACATGAGCCATATATTCCATCACCATTCATCCCTTCTCCTGTTCAGTCCATTCCATCTACCTCGACCGCCTACGCTGACAACCAGAGGTTTATGCAGCTCAAAGCTCGCGTTGACTTCCAACACGTTCAAATCCTAGGCCTAACAAAGGCAATGGGTGAACTTCAGGCACATAATGCAAATCTTGATAATGAGAATGCTGAATTGAAGAAGACTGTAGAAAAAATCCAGGAAGAGAATGTTTAGCTGAAGACGTTCGTCTGCGATCAGGCCGAAGAGTTAAGGGCGATGCGCTCCTTAATCGAGCAGTTAATGAAAAATATACAAGCTCAGGGGGAGACATCGTGCCAAGATCCGAATGTACAAAGGCCAAGAGATGAGGATGATGTAGATAATCAAGGCGATGATCCCAGCCCTAATAGACAGGATGAGCCAGTAGATTTTTCTGCTGCTCAGACTGCTCAATCTGAGGGGGAGCCTAGTCTAGGAGGAGAAGTAGGAGGAGCAGGAGGAGAAGCAGGTTCTTCAAGGACTTTAGATAGCGACATGATAGATGCGCTGAAAGATATTGAGGAAGAGCTTATGGAATTCGATTTTGAAGATGAAGTCGAAGAGTTGGAGGAAGGTGAGTTCATTCCGGAGGAGGTCGTTGACTGGAAATCGGATGACGAAGTGTTAGATGATGAGGACGATCATTTCAATGAGGTGATAATCAATTCACAACCTGTCACGGAACTATATTAGGGCCAAAATCATAATGTGATTGATATAGACTACATCAAGGTAGCCTCAGTTGAAGACAAAGAACTTGAAGAGGCAGAGAAAGAGCCATCTACAGCTGAGTTGATAAATCTTTGGTTTAAGAAGGAAGAAAAGAAAGATCAGCTGAAGATAAAGAAGAAGATGAGAAATCCAAGTGCTGGAAATTTTTCTGGAGGGATTATTAGCTGGTTCTTTGACAGAGAACTGCAGCTGTTTATTTTGAAAAGAAGAGATGGCCTCCAATACTTGAGGCGAACACTAAAAGCGTTCAATACACTGCCCAAGATTGAAGTAAAAGAGCTTGCATGGAAAGAACTGGTCAATATAGGAGAAGACCCGTACGCTGAAGTCATGGCAAGAATAATAAGAAAAGAGGGTCGTTCAGGAAAGTTTGAAAGGCTTAAGCCGAGATCAGGCAAAAGGGTTGAGGATGGATCAAGGATAGATCCTCATACTGGAAAGCCTTGGGCCAGAATGGTGTATAAGCCAGTCAAATGTCTGAAGAAAGTGCCAATGAAATCGATGTCATAGAACATTTTGAGCAACATGAAATGGTGGTACTTCGATAGTGACACTGCTGAAGCCGTAATGGAGGATCAAGACGAGAAGGTCATTTTGAAGGTATATGATCCACTGCATTTGATAAATCTATCAAAGAACGACCTGAAGAAGCTAAATGATCAGCCTATCTTCTTTATTGAAGCATGGAGATCTGATGCCAGGAAGTTCCAGAAGGTAGTTAAAGTTTGTATAGATGCTGGGTTATATGCAGGCAGTAGTATATATAGTTCTAATACTTAAACTTGATGTAAATAATTAGAAGCTATCGTCAAGGGGGAGTCTGTTGGTACACCCTGTGTGACGATAGCAGTCTAATCGATCTAACATTTTGGCTTAAGTAATGTTCAGAGTATTGAGAATTATCGAGTGTTTTGATATATATGTTTATATATGTTTGACTGTTATTGATTGTTTGTTTGAACTTGATGTAACATATTACAAGAAGTTCAAACATAAAGTTCAAAGATTAACTCAAGCATAAGTAAAAACATAAGTTTCAACACTTAGGTGTTTAAGTGATTTGGCTAGATTCGAATTATATAAGGGTAGGCATTCGAATCTGTGATAGATTCGAATGTAGCCTTAGATTCGAATGTGCCCAGATTCGAGAGTGTCTTTGTTGACAAACTCGAATAGGCCTTGGGCCAGATTTGAGTTTGGCCCATAACAGACTCGAATCAGGCTCTATAATTAGGGATAGACTCGAGATATTATCAGACTTTTAGTAGAATTCGTGAGGAATTAAGCTTAAGGCGATCTCGAGTTTATCATCAGCTTTAGGTCCGTTTCGGAGAGAATCAGTTCGTAGGATCGTTCGTCAGTCGTTCATTCAGCCTCTGATAGTCTTCGTGTTTCGTAGTTGAGAGTTGTCCGTCTAACCGTTAACGAGGATTCCGCACTCGTTGACGGATCCGCGTCTAGATAGATCTAGTAGTGGTAGACCTTACAACACTCCTCATGGCTCTTAGCTTCTTGTTTCTGTCTTTATACATTACAGCAGGATGTTTCATCATGATGACTTGAAATTCTTTCAACTCTCCAGCAAATTTGATATCTCTTTTTGGAGCTGTGATGTTAATCTTTCTCATACCTCGTTCAACACCTATCTGCAGATCTTGCACTGACATCAACACCAGTTTGGTATGCATGAAGTGGAAAATTGTCTTTACGGCAAATCTGCAGTGCTCATTTCTCTTATTTCAGCACAACTCATCAAATAAATCTTCAATGTCAACCAGATGCATATTAAACATATCTGCTTCAGTGAACGTATAGGTATTGCCATCAGCTCTCGTGACAGTGAATGTCGGATAGAAAATCTGAACGAATCGATCTTTTTCAATTTTGACTAGATCAACGATCCTGAACTCACTCTTCACTTTATCAAAAACTTGAGTCTTGTTCCTCAGAAAACTTTCATAGTTAACAAGATTCGGCATGTTCGGCTCCAAAACCCTAAACAACTTAACAAATGAACACAGAGCTTGTTTCTTACAAAAAATTCGTTTTTCAAGAATGTCTTCAAGATAAGGCAGTTTGTTCCTTTTCCTGATGAACTCAGCAGACCGTTTCACTGACAGCTCAAACTTCTTCACTTTCTTTTTAATTATCTCATCTTTGTTCAACAAAGCGAGCATATCCTTTATTTCTCTTTGTACTACCTGTTGGCCTTCAAATCTGAGTCTGTGTTGCTTCTGTGACTCATCTGCAAGAATATAGTCGTTAAAAAATCTTTCCATAACCTCGACTTCATTCAATTCAACTCTTTCATGAATAACTACATTTTCCACCGGAAACTCTTCAACTTCCTCCTTTACTTGAATTACAACCTCATGCTTTTCAACCGTCGGTGTCGGTACGGACTCTTACAAGATCTCCTGCACTAACTCCTCTTCTTGTTCAATCCTTTCTCCCTGAAAGTCAATATCAGTCAACGTGATCACATCATCATCCTCAGATACTTCAACATACTCCTCTCTCTCTTCTTCTAAACCTTGAGTCATTAACGTCTGTTCCTTAACCACTTGAACATCATCATCTGAATCATTATATTCTTCAAAGTTGTAGATATCCGACTGAATGTTCAAAGGAACTGGAACATCTTGATGAAGAATCAATCCCAGCTCACTTTGTACATCAGCAGGTTCTTTTAAGCTCCCTGATTCTTTCTCTTTCACCTCTGTTTCCTTCTCAGGGTATGTAATCATTAAAAGACCTGGTGTAGGCTCAACAAGCTTTCTCATCTTCTCCCCCTCATGAGGAGCATCATCGGAGTCTTCATCATGCTCATCATGCTTTCGTTTAGATGATGAAGCTTGCGCCTTACACGTCTCCTCGACAGCCGCAACCCTCTCAGATAAATTTCCAAGAGCAGTAATCACCGTACTCTCCAAACTTATCATCCTTTCTCTCATATCATCGAATTGTTCAAAAACAAACTCTTTCAGCTCTTCCTCAATTCATCGATTGCTTGATTTGGATCAGATTGCTTGATCGATTCTTCTGCCACTAACTTACCCTTCGAAAACTTATGAATATTCGACATCTGTGCCATCACTTCAGATAACTGAGCAGAGACATGATTGTTCACTCCCGCAACAGCTGCATTCAAGGCTTGGCTTAAAGATGATTCAGTAACGAACGGGGAAAGATTCACTACTGGGTCACTTAGACTTCCGGTTGTCACAACAGTTGAACTTGTGAAAAGAACATCTGTGTGGCCAGTACTCAGAGTTGTCATAGTTGTCGCTCTGACTGGACTTCCACCCTCTTCAAGCGACGGAGCAACAAATGCTTCCGTAGCTAAGGATGTTCCGGTGGGAACACGAAGTTCAACCACACTTACTTCAACTAATGAAGTCGACTCAAGTTTCCTAATCTGTATAGGATCTAGACTCTGTGTTTGAACAAAAGTTGTACATTCGGGGAGAGGTGTACTAATTTCAATATCCATCAAGTCCAAATGACTTTCAGATAGACTTTGTGGTTCATCCCGGTGTTCAAATGAAACAGTCTTCTATTGAGAGAAGACTGAGTGGATGGTTGGGTGTGCACTTGTCAGTGGGATACTGACCTCTTCAATGCTAACTCCCATAGGGGAACTAACAGCATATGTGGGTAAATCCCGGCTTTCTAGGTTAAGTGCATCCCTCACACTCTTCTGAGCAATACTCACTACATCCATCAAAGCAATCCCTCCCTCATTATGATCACCACCATCATCACCATCACCATCATCATCATCATCATTTCCTTCGTCTTCACCCTCTTGTATATTTGACAATGTCCGCTCAGAATCAGAACTATCATCCTCTTTTTCACCACCCCTCTCTACTTCAACTCCCTTACTCATGTGCAGGCTTCCCTGAACTTCAGCCCCGTGCTGAGGTTCCTCACTTCCTATCACTCCTTGGGTAAGAGAACCCGGTTCTTGGGTCTCTATTGGAGCATGATCTATCCTATACAACTTCACATTCTCAGTCTCTGGATCTGCATATTTTAATAAAGATTCAGGAATCGGCATGATATTCGCATTAGGAGAATCCGGCACCTCATGTAAACTCATCATTACATAGTCGGGACATCTTTGTGAGTTTGCTCGCTTTGGTATATTCTCATTGGCTCTTAGAATCCCTTGGATTAGGATTTGAATGAATCTCTGAAGCGGAACAAACTTCCTTGATCTGTTGGTTGTTTTAGCCAGTACAATCTCTTTTAGGTCTTCCCAGATGCATTGAGCATAGTCATAATGCTTATTGAAGGCAATACCATGGAAGATCCGTAGACAGTGAATGCTGCACCTGTCTAATCCTGTATGCTTAGACGTTATGCATCTATTGATGATCCCAAATAATGTGTACCATTTCCCATTTAATCCATTTCGATGAAACTTGGAGCTTTTTGGTAGTGGCTTTGAGTAACCCAAGCATATTAAGTCATGAACCAGCTCCTCACCGGAAACAAAGTCTTCAAAATCAGCTAACTCAGGAAAGTTAAATGTGCCTATCCGTCTAGGAAGAAACAAGTTGTGGCGAAGTCTGGCAAGGGTAATTGGATTTAAACTGATCAATGGTTACTTTAAAATGGTGGTTTCCATCAGCAGGAACAAATTTGACTGTACGCCAAAATTGTTGCAGGTAGACTTGTGGGATAGAGGGTTTGTACTGAAGAAGATAACCTAAAGGATGACCATTGAGAATATCTACGATGATAGGGTGACTAACTTTTATAACCTTTGTATCCAAACGATGGTTGTTGTCTTTGAAAGGCAAGCAATGTTTGGGTTTAACAAGTTGGTTATCAGGTATGATGGTTGAAGGTGAAGGTCTAGCAACGGTGTTGGTACACCCTGTGTGACGATAGCAGTCTAAGCGATCTAACATTTTGGTTTAAGTGATATTCAAAGTATTGGGAATTAACGAGTGTCTGATATATATGTTTATATATGTTTGACAGTTATTGATTGTGTGTTTTAACTTGATGTAACATATTACAAGAAGTTCAAACATAAAGTTCAAAGATAAAATCAAACATAAGTTAAAAACATAAGTTTCAAATACAAGTTACTCAGATTCGAATTCTATAAGGATTGACATTCGAATCTATGTCAGATTCGAATGTAATCCAGGACAGATTCGAATGTGTGTGATGAGGCAGATTCGAGAATGTCAGTGAGGACAAACTCGAATGGGCCTTGGGCCGGATTCGAGTTTGGCCCATGTCAGACTCGAATTAGCCTCTATAATTAGGGATAGACTCGAAATATTGTCAGACTTTTTGCAGAGTTCGAGAGTGATTAAGCAAAAAGCAATTTCGAGTTTATCATCAGTGTTAGTGTTGTTTCGGAGAGAATCTTCTGGTAGGTGTGTTCTTGTGTAGTTCGTACAGCTCGTTGATAGTCTCCGTGTTCCTGGTGAGTGTTGTTACCGTCTACCCGATAACGAGGATTCCGCACTAGTTGACGGTTCCGCGTCTAGATAGATCTGTGTTAGGTAGACCTTACAAGTGGTATCAGAGCCTACGGGGTGTTCTTGGTGTTCTTCGTGTTCATCAAGATATATCCTAGGTTTCTTGACGCTTTTGGACGATTTTTCTCTCATCTTCGTGTTTTTCGTGTCTTTCGAGCTTAGCAAATTGTTATCTGGAAAATACTTCGTGTTTTTCACGTTTTTGATCGAAATCATTATTTTTCGTTGGAAAAATATTGATTTAATCTGCAAAACGTTAAGAAATCGAAGTATTAGCCGTTTTTCGAGTTTGCGGCGCTCGAATCTATTAGGAGTAATTAGGGTTATACTTAGTCTCGAGTCTAACCAAAATCCACTCCTCTCGAGTTTGATAAAGTGTGTTTCTAGTTTAATTCGAGTTTGTGCTAGTTTCGAATAGGTTCTCGAGTCTGCTGACATTCGAGTTTGATTCGAATTTGGGCTAGAGTCGAATAGGGCTTCGAATCTACTGTGTGTTCGAGTTTACCTTAACCTTCGAATTTGAGGACTTTCGAATCTGTCATTAGTTTCGAATTTAATTGAATTACAAAACTTAATCGAATTTAATCCCAGATAAATTTAAATTTAATTATATTCGAATCTACCTAGATTCGAAAGAATTAACTCAAATTAGTTTCGAATTAAATTAATTAAGTTCAATTCAATTACTTTAGAAACAATGTCAAATCTTCAAAAGTTTCTGGAAATGGATCACGAGGTCGGAAAGGCTAATACTCCACCTAAGCTGATGAAACTCGAGGATTACTATTGGTGGAAAGATCGATTTTCCGATTTTGTGCGTTTCAATGATATGCGCATGTGGGTATGTATTGACGAATGATACATTCCACCTATTTCTGAAGTTGAAGGCCGTCAGAGAGTCTTATCATACCAAATGATGAAGGAGGATGATAAGAAACTGTATGAAGCTGAGAACATAGCTTTTTCGATAATTCGAATGGCGTTGCCTCAGGATATACTACACGCATTTAGGACTCAAAAGACATCTAAGGAACTTTGGGAGTCGCTAGAAAAGAGGTGTGAGGGTAATCCGAGGGTTCGAAGAAAGCGTATGGAGCTGTTGAAACAACAGTTTGCTATTTTCAAGGCGTTGAAGGATGAACAGTTGAATGATACCATCACCCGCTTCTATCATCTATTGACGGAGCTTGAAAGTCATGGGATTGAGTATAATGACACTGAGAAGAACAATAAGCTTCTTGACGCCTTACCAGCCAAATGGGCTATGTATGTGGCAATGATAAAGCTTAATGAGGACAAGTATTATACCCAATCATTGGAGGATATTGTGGGAACGTTGCGGGCATATCATTTCGAACTACTGAAGGCCGAAACGGATTACGAACAAGTCCAGAATCCAGCGATGTATTTTGGAAAATCAACAAAACCTTCAGCAGCAGCTGATCTGAAGACTGCTACAACGTTTTTCACTGGAGAAACGTGGTCACCAGCAGAGACTGATGACACACTGAACAGAGCGTTCTTAGGATTGGGATGATCGGAAGAACCGCTACCTCAAGCAACTCAGGCATCAACATCTCAGGGCTACTCTAAGATGCCCATGAGCGCAAAATCAGCGGAAGAACATTTGAACTTGCTTGCTTCATTTGTGGCCGCATATGGGAACTGCGTTCAAGGGAAAATTAACGATCCTGCTCTCTGGGATGAAGACTATGATCAGGTCGACCCTGACGATCTTGAGGAAATGGATCTAAAATGGCAACTGGCCATGGTAACCCAATGGGTTAAAAGATTCATCAAAAGGACTGGAAGGAATTTGACAATGAACAATAAGGGAATTAGATTTGATAAGTCCAAGGTCAAGTGCTACAACTGTCAAGGTCTGGGACACTTCGCCAGAGAGTGTCAGAGACCGAAGGTAGATACATACCAAGGGCAGATCCAGCATCATGGACAGTTTCAGAATCAGTCTCAACAGAGATACCTTCCGAGTTCATCTGCCGGTCAAGCCAATCTAGCTGGTCTACTATCAAATGTCACATCAGACAGACAGCTGGATGGTACTTACGACTGGAGCTCACATCCAGAATCAAATGCTCGGGCTTTTATGGCTGAAGTCACAGAGAATGGGTGTGAAGGGGAAGAGCAGACCACAAGGGAAAGCAGTCTGATGTGGGTGGAGAAGACGAATGATCAGACGCTTCTGGAGTTTGCCGCTCAAATGGCCAACGTGGAATCTGATAACACAAAGGTTAGTCTGAATTACTCTCTTTATCAGGAATTATGTGTGTTATGTGTTACTTCTAACGATAGGTTAAATCTAGTCTTAGAATCACATAAAACCATAACTGCTCAAAATGAGTCTTTAAAAGCTGATAACGCTAGCCTGAACGACATAAAGCAACATCTTAAGGACAAACTTAAAGCTGATGCCCAAGATGTAATAGTTCTAAAGGACAAGCTGAGTGAACAGTGCGTAAGATTAGAACTGATGTATGAGCATGTAGAGGCTTTGACTAAAGATCTTAAGACAAAAGAAGTAGAGCTAGCTGAAACAAAGGTAAAGGTAGCTGAGGCTAATAGTAAGCTAGAAAAGTTTAGGATTTCAAGCCTGAACCTAGGGAAAGTTTTAGATGCTCAACGTCAATCTAAAAAGCCTGTAGGTCTAGGATTTCATGAAATTCCTCCTCCTTTTAATGCAAACTACGTGCCTCAACCTCAGGAGAAAACTGATAAATCAGTAGACTTAGAGGACATACATACACCGATACCTGAGCCTGTAATAGAAAATACACCTAAGGTGACTGATACAACCATCAAGGTTAAGAAAGTCAAATTTGTGTCTTCCTCCAGTGAAACACCTACTGGAAAACATAAAATTGATTTTAATGATCAGGACGATAAACCAGTCGCAGTAGATGTTCAAAAGGACCAAGACACTAGTGAGACACCTAAGTCTAAGGGCACACACAAGAAGTCCATAGATAAGATGTCCTGCTTTAGATGTCATGAAAAGGGGCATGTTGCTTCTAACTGTCCGCTTAGGAAAACTGAAGTTACACCTAAAACAGGGAAGCCAACACCAGTTAAGACCTCAACAAGTGTGGCAAGCACTAGTAGTTCTCAGAGTACCGAGAAAACTGTGCAGGCTACAACAAAACAAGTTGTGAAACAATTACCGGTCAAGGTTGGACCAAAGGAAATGGTTAGGACTAGTTCACCGAATAGAGTCGTAAATCAATCTAGGTCTGGACCTCAACAACAGTATAGGAGCACAACACCTAGCAGAGCATACACTCGGGTTAGGTCACACACTCCTACTAGACATCACACACCGGTTAGAGCTCAGGGATCACAATCTGAAATGCAATATAATAAGAATTATTCAAGAGCTCCACAACAAATGCCTACTCAAAGGCAAAGAGTGAATTTACATCACTCGGCACCACAACAAACTCCTGTTCAACGACCCAAGACACCTGAAAGGCGAGATGGGTATTTGAAAGAGTTTAAGTATGTGGACGAGAATGATATAACCAAGTCAGTTATGGCTTGGGTTCCCCGTGATAACTAACCTATTTTCTTTCATGTGCAGGAGATCACCACAGGTCCAAACAACAAATGGTTCGTCGACAGTGGATGCTCCAGGCACATGACAGGGGAAAGAAGTCTCCTTACAGACTTCAAGGGTGGGAATCGGGGATTTGTATCATTCGCGGGAAACAAGGGAGGCAACATCACGGGTACCGGAGTGGTCACAAATGGGACGATCAAGTTGGACCAAGTTTATCACGTTGATAAACTGGTTCACAGTCTCATTAGTGTATCTCAAATCTGTGACAAGAAGAATTCAGTGTTGTTCACTGACACTGAAGCGTTAGTGCTAAAACCGGGATACAAGATTCCTGAAGAATGGGTATTGATGCGGGCACCAAGGAAGAATGACTTGTACATGCTTGATATGAACAAGTCGGAGACTTCGATGGGGCCAATCTGTTTGTTATCCAAAGCTTCGGAGACCGAATCAGTGTTGTGGCACAGACGCATGGCTCACTTGCACCTAAGAAAAATGAACTACATAACGAAAAATGGATTGGTGCAAGGTGTGCCTATGAAGAGTTTTCAGTTCGAGGACAAGTGTCTACCATGCAAGAAGGGCAAACAACATAAGAAGGCACACAAGTCCAAGACTCAGAACTTCATAACCTCTACATTCGATTTGTTGCATATGGATCTCTTCGGTCCAATCAACAAAAGGAGTATAGGAGGTAGTTGGTATTGTTTGATTATCACTGACGATTACTCACGATTTTCTTGGGTTTTCTTTCTAGGTACAAAGGACGAGACGGCTTCCAAGCTCATCGGGTTCTTAGACCAAGTGGAGAATTCCTACGGAACACGGGTTAAAAGGATTCGTAGTGATAATGGAACTGAGTTCAAAAACACTGTAATTGGAGTATATTGCCTCTCAAAGGGCATAGTGCATCAATTTAGTGCACCATATGAGCCTCAACAAAATGGGGTGGCCGAACGTAAAAACAGGACACTGATTGAGGCAGCTAGGACTATGTTGTCGGATTCAAAGCTTCCTACCATGTTTTGGGGGGAGGCAGTGAATACCGCATGTCATATTTTAAATAGGGTCCTAACTGTCAAATTTTTGAACAAAACCTGTTATGAAATTTTGAATAAACGGCCACCTAATTTAACTGGCTTCGAACCATTTGGGGTACCATGCACTTTATTGCGTACAAAACATCAACCGAAGTTTGGTGAAAAGGCTGATGAAGGATACTTCCTAGGTTATGTGCCTAATTCACCAAACAAACGGGTTTTTAACAAAACAAATGGTACAGTGGAAATTGTGTATAACATTGTGTAACAACCCAACTTTTAGCCCAACTAAATATCTGATTTTGAGATAATAATGTAATTTTATTACATTATTTATGATGTAAGTTATTTAAGTTTGAAAATATTTATTTAAATTATATATATGATATTAATTATTAAAGATGAGTAAATTAAAAGATATGTAAAATACAAAAGTTTAATGGGTTAAATAGCAAATTTAACCAAAGTTTATATATAAACCTTGAAAATGATCATTTAAGATCATTAAATACAATTAACTCTCTCTCTCTACTCTCTCACTAAAAACATACGATTCTTCACAAGATTTCAACGAAAACTCCATAAATTTGCAATCAAATTGAAGATTGAAGACAAAGAGGAGATACAAGTATCATCAAGAAACATTAATTGACAAGAATTTAAGGTAATTTTCCAAACTATTCAAAGTTTGGTTCGGTTTTATGTAAAAACCGAAACCAAAGAAATTAAATTATGAAATTATTGTTGCATGTATAAGAATTTTGTAGATTATGATAAATTTATGATAATAGATGAAACAGAAACAGAAATCTGAGGTTAGATCGTTCGAATAAGCAAGAAATTTGATTTTTATTAAAATATATGTTTTTGACAAAAACTTGCTTATTTTGGACGATCTTGACAAATTAATGATGTTATTAATAGGGAAATTAGTATAAAAACACTCAAATAGTGATATTACATCAATATATTTCATTGCATGTTGATAAAGATGAAAGTTTGATAATTATTAATAAAATCCGTATGAAGAACACCAAGAACACCAAGAACAATTTCTGGAAAAAATAACAAGTGTGGGATCCGAATTCGGATGACCCGAATTCGGATGATGTCCCATTTCAGACCACGAAATTCGGATGAAATCCATTTCGGTCCCATACTTCGGATAACAGATAAATATTTTGTTAAGTATTGGTCCGAACTCGGATGATCCGAGTTCGGATATTATCAATTTCGGATTAAGTACCGTTTCGGACGGAAGAAGGTCCGAACTCGGATGATCTTCGGATGGCCTATTTCGGATGGTGCTAGTTCGAATGAATCATTTGGACCAACTTCGGATGTACCATTTCGGATGACTTAGAACCGAAACCGGATGATCCGAATTCGGATGGTCCGAATTCGGATGGTCCGAATTCGGATGGTCCTAATCCGGATGTGGTTTTTATGATTCAAAATATAACAACAGAATTCCTTTTATAAATATGAATGATCAGATTTCAGAAATGTAACTTTATAAGACTTTGAGATTGATGCTAATATGATCAAAATATAAGATTGTGGAATCAAAGACCAACGAATGAATCTTGAGCATAAATGATGAACACTGAATATATATTATTCAGATGATATAAGAGCTAATAAATATCAGAAATGATATTAATAACAGATTGAGCAACGAGCAAAATGGCGAGCATCTGAAAGTCTGATATAAGTAAGATAGTGGTTCTATCCACTACAGATTGTGAGCAACAGAGCCAGAGCCAGAAAGTAAAAGAGCACAAATAGCCAGTAATTGTGAGTTGTAGATTTCACTTTAACTGCATATTATGTGAATTGAGACTTTTGTTGCATGATTCTGATTTATTTGACATTCTGATCTTGAGCTTATTGATATATTGTCATAGTATATTTACTATGATTTGTTGAGCTGAGTATTTCTTCTTCTAGATTCGATTCTTTGACGAGTCATTTGATTGTTAAGCTTAACACCATCACTATTGCTCAGTGTTGGGTTAATGTTAGGCTTATGATGTGCTGATTTACGTGATGAAAGCACAGAGGGTAGCTAGAGCTGAGCATTCCGATGATATCCATATAGAGCTTTTACTGGTAGCTAGCCCAGTACGTGGCTGATCCCCACTAATGATGCGTGTGTATGGATTTATCATCATCCGAGCATTCCTTATGAATTTGTCTAAAAGTCTCAAGAGCAACAACAGTTTTATAACTGGGAGCTGAGCAAATCGCGCATCAAAAGAGCATTAATTGGCCAATGACCCTTCGAGATTGAGCTGTGCATGAGCCTAGTGCAGTGCATATAGAGCTGAGCCGTGCATGAGCCGAGTGCAGTGCATGTGCTTCCGCGTTCATAATTGCATGTTAAATGTGAAATTCTACATTCTCACTAAGCAAATAAGCTTACCCGTTGTTGCATTATTTTTCAGGTAAAGGCAAAGGATTGGCTGGACCTAGTTCTTAGGTCGGGACTTGAAAGAGCTTGAAATACATTAGAACCTGTTTCAACACCTTGGTACTTAGCTGATGATTGAGCTTTGGGGTTCGGGTCTAGTTTATATTATGTGATTTGATGTAATAGTCTAGATATTTGTACCTTGCTACTTAAAATTCTGTCTCTGTTTGTAATTAATTTTATTTCCGCACTGATAATTTTATCTTAGTTTCATGATTGATAATGCGTTGCTACTGGGCCTTGACTTGAGACTTTTGAGAAATCAGAGGTTCTTACAGGATGGTATCAGAGCAATAGTTTGAGTGAATCATTGTATTACATGTAATACATGATCTCAAACTTGTGCAATGCTATAGTATCAATCATGACAGGATGGCTTGAACCAAGATAGGTTTCGGAGACTAGTAGGATGGGACATGAAAGGGTACAATATGCTAGGCTAATGATCTAAATGCTTAGTGATTTGTATTTTCAGAGCTATGTCAGGAGAAGGTGGACCATCAGGTGGCATGACCCCAGAGCAAGTCCTGGAAATGATGCAACAACTAATAACTCAGAATAATGAGCAACAAAACAAGTTTATGCTAGAGCAAATTGAATCAATAAAGAAAACTGAAAAGAGAAATAAACATAAAAAGAAACAAACTAAACAGTCAAGCGAATCAGATTCAGATAATGAGCATGTCAATAAGCGAGTTGTGCAGCCAAAAGGCTGTAGATTTAAAGACTTCAAAGCGAGTGGTGCTATGACGTTTGAAGGACAGTAGATCCAATAAAAGCGTTAGATTGGATAAGTCATACTGAAGAGATCTTCAGTATCTCAGAATGTTTGGACAACAATAGAGTTAAGTTTGCTACAGCACTGTTCATTGGAGCTGCTAGAGCCTGGTGGAAAACACAAAGGAGCATCTATGGTGAGGAAGCAATTATGACACTGGACTGGGAACAGTTCTTGGAGATGTTCAACGCCAAATACTGTCCAACAGACAAACAAGACGAACTCGAGATGCAGTTGATGCAATTGAAACAAGGAACTAAGACCGTTGATGAATATGAGCATGAGTTCTCGAGACTTTGCGGCTACTCGTCATATCAAGTAGCAACAGAAGAGCGTAAGATAAACCGATTCAGACTGGGTCTGAATCCAATATATAGAAGACAAATGAGCAGCATCAAGTTCACGACGTATCTCAGCATAGTGGAAGCAGCAAGGATGGTGGAGCGAGAATTCACAGATTCGAGTTGTGAACCCGTGATGATGGCTATAAGTCCTACATATCCATCTCCACCTAAGAAACAAAAATCCAGTAGATTCTTCAATTCATCAAAGTCCAGTCAGCAGCAGTCACAAGCATCCTCTACACCTCAGAAGACTAGAGTTTATTCCATACAGTCAGGAGCACGACCGTGTAAACGTTGTAACAAATTTCATAGCGGACGCTGCAACCCTAGAGATGTGACCTGTTACACTTGTAACCGGATTGGACATGGAAGCGATGAGTGCCCAGAAAGAAACGACGTATGCTACAACTGTGGTGAGCGTGGACATTATGCCAAACAATGCCCAAATACACGCGTGCTTACTAATCAGGAACAACCAGTTGAGAGAGCAATCCAACAGGGTACTACAATGATGCCAACAGCTAAGGCGCGAGCTTTCCACATAACTGCTGAAGATGCTGAGGAGACACCAGAGACGTCAAAAGACCCCAATGGTAACTAATAATAAATTTCTTATATGCTAAAATGATTTAATTCTGTCGACATCAGAATTCTAATTCCAAAGTAAATATTGAGTAAACTGTTTAACCCTGTCATCCATAATGAATAATGCGGATGACATATGAGTTGTATCAGTTGAAGTTATATACTAATACATTTCCAGTCAGAAATTGTACCTATAAACAATATAGGTATTGTAATCTGAATCATGTATGATTCAAAACCCGAGATAAATTGAAATTTGATCCTAAACACAAGCCACTTCGTAAATCCTTGTAATCTAAATGATTACAGCGTGTCTTATAACGAGACAGAGGTAGAGGTTGCTAATTAAATAATAATAATAAAAACCTATTGAGAAGATGATTTTTGAACCAAATTATTAAGCACCCAATGACAATTTGAATTGAAATCAAAGAAGTTAGAGGCACAAAGCGAGAGTGATAAAGAAATAGATTGAGATATTCGTGAAAGTCAAGCGATTAGTTATAAATGACCAATGAAAATGCCGTCAAATACCAAAATAAATGTAAGAATGGATTCTCACTATGTCGATGCGAGACTAGTGAGATATCTAATATGGAATTCCTATTCCATCTAAATGCAAATAAAATAAAAAGCTTCTGCCGAAAGAATAAAGTAATTATGAATTCAGAAATTCGCCAATGAAAATTCAAATAAAAGTCTATACATATAATTAAACAGAATCAAAGATTATTGTTTTGTCGAAGCCTCTTGATCAAATTGCACAGTAAATTAATAAGAGGAAGGCGATGACAATAAAGTAGAAGATGATGTAAATGGTTGTGGAGACGGTTTCGGAACCCTGGTAACTTGAGATCTGACTTCAATAATAAGAATCTGTCGTTATGTCTCACGAATCAAATCGAGAAAACCTAAGTAAATTGTCGATTTCTATCAACTTGTTCCCTGGAATTCGAATCTGAATAACATTTGTTTTCCATGTCACTAATGTTCTTATTCGCTGGAAGATTCTAAAACGTATGATCTCTTCAAATTCGGGATCATATTTGGTTTGTTTGAAGTATCCATCAACTGTTGAAATCGTTGCGAAGAAAATGTGATCGATTATAACTTCTGTTTTGTTCGACAAGCTCTAAATACAACATTTCAAACATTTTGCCTCAAACTCTCATTCTTGGCTTCTAACATTCGATTTTCTTGGAGGATTTTACTTCTCGAGAGACTGCATACATAAAAGATTTGGCGGATATGACAGCGCAAATTGAGACCAAGGTAGGTGAGGTGAAGTCGCTACATGAAGAGTTAACTCCAATTGTTGCGCCGGAGGATAGATTTCATTTGTTTGATAGAGCAAAGAAAAGTATAAGTCTTCATAAGAAGTCAGCACAAGTCAGAAAATCGTCTAAGCGATTGATGATTTTAACATCATCAATAAAAGAAACATAAAGTACAGATATCAGACTCCCAAAAGTTTTACAGCTAGTTTCAAAGGAAAAATGAAAAAGAGATCTGAGCTAATTGATATATATTGAGCTGCTGGCTAAATTGAATGAGATATAAAGTTAAATCTCAAAAGCCCACAAAGTGACTATATCACTGATAATCAGAAATCCTAAAAACCTCTTATGTGATTGTATAAGATAGCAAATGAAAATTTTACAATACAGATGAGAGATTTAAAAGCTATAACTGGCTCAAGATCGAATGAAAGAGATATATGAGCTAACTCATGTATTGAGTTGCTATCTGGATTGATTATGGCGAAAAGCATAAAGCTCATATAATACGAGTATGAATAATAAGTCAGAATTTCTAAAATGATCAAACAACGAAACATGGAATCAAATATGAACTCTGAAAAGAGAAATTTAAGTTTTGTACTTGAGAATCTCAAAGAAACATAAGATGTGAAATACAGATGGTGCTCATTCAGTGGAAACACCACAAAGGTTCGTATCAGTCTTGGGAATCAGGATATCATAAAAACTATCTGCCCAAGTCTGTTCGAACATATCTAACTTCGGGGACGAAGTTTGTGCGTGGTGGAGCCCATTCTGTAACAACCCAACTTTTAGCCCAACTAAATATCTGATTTTGAGATAATAATGTAATTTTATTACATTATTTATGATGTAAGTTATTTAAGTTTGAAAATATTTATTTAAATTATATATATGATATTAATTATTAAAGATGAGTAAATTAAAAGATATGTAAAATACAAAAGTTTAATGGGTTAAATAGCAAATTTAATTTTATAAACCTTGAAAATGATCATTTAAGATCATTAAATACAATTAACTCTCTCTCTCTCTACTCTCTCACTAAAAACATACGATTCTTCACAAGAATTCAACGAAAACTCCATAAATTTGCAATCAAATTGAAGATTGAAGACAAAGAGGAGATACAAGTATCATCAAGAAACATTAATTGACAAGAATTTAAGGTAATTTTCCAAACTATTCAAAGTTTGGTTCGGTTTTATGTAAAAACCGAAACCAAAGAAATTAAATTATGAAATTATTGTTGCATGTATAAGAATTTTGTAGATTATGATAAATTTATGATAATAGATGAAACAGAAACAGAAATCTGAGGTTAGATCGTTCGAATAAGCAAGAAATTTGATTTTTATGAAAATATATGTTTTTGACAAAAACTTGCTTATTTTGGACGATCTTGACAAATTAATGATGTTATTAATAGGGAAATTAGTATAAAAACACTCAAATAGTGATATTACATCAATATATTTCATTGCATGTTGATAAAAATGAAAGTTTGATAATTATTAATAAAATCCGTATGAAGAACACCAAGAACACCAAGAACAATTTCTGGAAAAAAATAACAAGTGTGGGATCCGAATTCGGATGACCCGAATTCGGATGATGTCCCATTTCGGACCACGAAATTCGGATGAAATCCATTTCGGTCCCATACTTCGGATAACAAATAAATATTTTGTTAAGTATTGGTCCAAACTCGGATGATCCGAGTTCGGATATTATCAATTTCGGATAAAGTACCGTTTCGGACGGAAGAAGGTCCGAACTCGGATGATCTTCGGATGGCCTATTTCGGATGGTGCTAGTTCGAATGAATCATTTGGACCAACTTCGGATGTACCATTTCGGATGACTTAGAACCGAAACCGGATGATCCGAATTCGGATGGTCCTAATCCGGATGTGGTTTTTATGATTCAAAATATAACAACAGAATTCCTTATATAAATATGAATGATCAGATTTCAGAAATGTAACTTTATAAGACTTTGAGATTGATGCTAATATGATCAAAATATAAGATTGTGGAATCAAAGACCAACGAATGAATCTTGAGCATAAATGATGAACACTGAATATATATTATTCAGATGATATAAGAGCTAATAAATATCAGAAATGATATTAATAACAGATTGAGCAACGAGCAAAATGGCGAGCATCTGAAAGTCTGATATAAGTCAGATAGTGGTTCTATCCACTACAGATTGTGAGCAACAGAGCCAGAGCCAGAAAGTAAAAGAGCACAAATAGCCAGTAATTGTGAGTTGTAGATTTCACTTTAACTGCATATTATGTGAATTGAGACTTTTGTTGCATGATTCTGATTTATTTGACATTCTGATCTTGAGCTTATTGATATATTGTCATAGCATATTTACTATGATTTGTTGAGCTGAGTATTTCTTCTTCTAGATTCGATTCTTTGACGAGTCATTTGATTGTTAAGCTTAACTCCATCACTATTGCTCAGTGTTGGGTTAATGTTAGGCTTATGATGTGCTGATTTACGTGATGAAAGCACAGAGGGTAGCTAGAGCTGAGCATTCTGATGATATCCATATAGAGCTTTTACTGGTAGCTAGCCCAGTACGTGGCTGATCCCCACTAATGATGCGTGTGTATGGATTTATCATCATCCGAGCATTCCTTATGAATTTGTCTAAAAGTCTCAAGAGCAACAACAGTTTTATAACTGGGAGCTGAGCAAATCCGCGCATCAAAAGAGCATTAATTGGCCAATGACCCTTCGAGATTGAGCTGTGCATGAGCCTAGTGCAGTGCATATAGAGCTGAGCCGTGCATGAGCCGAGTGCAGTGCATGTGCTTCCGCGTTCATAATTGCATGTTAAATGTGAAATTCTACATTCTCACTAAGCAAATAAGCTTACCCGTTGTTGCATTATTTTTCAGGTAAAGGCAAAGGATTGGCTGGACCTAGTTCTTAGGTCGGGACTTGAAAGAGCTTGAAATACATTAGAACCTGTTTCAACACCTTGGTACTTAGCTGATGATTGAGCTTTGGGGTTCGGGTCTAGTTTATATTATGTGATTTGATGTAATAGTCTAGATATTTGTACCTTGCTACTTAAAATTCTATCTCTGTTTGTAATTAATTTTATTTCCGCACTGATAATTTTATCTTAGTTTCATGATTGATAATGCGTTGCTACTGGGCCTTGACTTGAGACTTTTGAGAAATCAGAGGTTCTTACACATTGAAGTGATAAGTTATACACATGAACCCCAAACAGGTCCGGAATGGATATTTGACTATGATAAATTATTTGAGTCATTTAACATTCCTTTGGATGAAAATACAGGTACAATCGAAAAGTACATGGCGACGTTGCATCTGAATGACGATGGTCATACCTTTCCGAGGACTACGTTTGAATCCACATCCGAGCCTACTTCGACTGTAGATGGATCTCCAGAAGTCAATGTTCCTGAAGCACCTTCAACTGAGAACCAGACTCAGGAAACAAATTCCAACTCTGAGGAAAATGTCCACGAGGAGGAAAATGTAGAATCTGAGGAAGTTCCCCCATTAGGTGAAATAGGATCTAACTTAGGAGAAAATCTAAGGGTTGATGAGATAGAGACCTCTAGGATCAACAAGAACCATCCTATAGAAAGCATCATAGGAAATCCTAACGAGGGTGTGAGGACTAGGAGTAGTTTAAATAACAACACTGTGTTGTTGTCGATGATAAATGACTCCGAGGCATATCACACATGTCACTATTCTTGTTTCATATCGCATGTAGAGCCTAAGAATGTGCAAATGGCACTTAAAGATAACTCTTGGGTTGAAGCGATGCAGGAAGAACTCTCGCAGTTTAGGAAACTAGAAGTGTGGGAGTTGCCATAGGAACCAAATGGGTTTTTAAGTGCAAAAGAGACGATCGGGGTATAGTCACGCGCAACAAGGCTAGGTTTGTTGTAAAGGGTGTCAACCAAGAGGAGGGAATCGATTACAATGAGGTGTTTGCACCAGTAGCAAGGCTGGAAGCCATTAGGTTGTTTCTAGCTTTTGCCTCCTTCAAGGGCTTATCAATTAGATGTTAAGAGTGCTTTCCTATATGGGAAAGTGAAGGAGCTGGTGTATGTAGAACAACTGCCCGGGTTTACAGATCCAAAATATCCAGATAGAGTATATCGCTTAGATAAGGCTCTATATGGATTGCATCAAGCACCAAGGGCGTGGTATGAGACTCTATCCAACCATTTATTAGAGAACGGGTTTGAAAGGGGTAGGATAGATAGTACTCTGTTTGTTAAGAGGAAGGGAGAACACTTCATCTTGGTACAACTATACGTTGATGATGTCATTTTTGGATCATCAGACGAACAAATGTGCAAAGATTTCGAGAAGGTGATGAAGTCGAAGTTCGAGATGAGTGCAATGGGAGAGTTAAATTTCTTTTTGGGGTTACAAGTGGACCAGAAGAAGGAAGGGATGTTTATCCATCAGACGAAGTATGTCTATGACATATTGGAACGTTTCGGGATGGAAGGAACGAAACTGACTGCCCATTTCAGCACGCCGATTCAAGTGAATCACAATCTCGTACCGGGTACTGAAAGTGATGCCGATGTGGATCCGACGTTATATCGGGCCATGATTGGATCACTTATGTATTTAACTGCTTCAAGACCTGACATCATGTTTGCTGTGTGTATTTGTGCTAGGTTTCAAGCTAATCCGAAGGAGATGCATATGAAAGCTGTGAAGCAGATTCTACAATACCTCAAATCGAAACCGAAGCTTGGACTTTGGTATCACGCGGAGGGAGATATAGAGTTGGAGGCATTCACGGATTCTGACTACGGAGGATGCAGCTTGACGCGCAAATCAACAACTTGAGGTTGTGAATTCCTAGGAGGGAGATTGGTATCCTGGCAATGCAAGAAACAGATGTCGGTAGCCGTGTCAACGTGCGAGGCCGAGTATGTTGCTGCTTGTAGTTGCTGCTCACAGGTTTTGTGGATACAACAATAATTGCGGGATTACGGTTTGGCTTATACTCAAACTCCCATTAGGATAGACAATCAATCTACAATTTCTATAACTAACAATCCAGTTAAACACAGTAAAACAAAGCACATAGACATAAGGCATCATTTTATTCGTGATTGTGCTGAAAAGAACTTAATCAAATTGGTAAAAGTGGCAACGGACGATAATAATGCAGATTTATTTACCAAAGCATTTGATAAGTCACGGTTTGAGTATTTAATTCAACTAAATGGAATGCGCAACCCAGAGTAATTTGACCTTAGTAGAAGTTTATTTCCTTTTATAGCTGTAATATTTCTTTCTTTTTATAGTAAGTCTGCTAATTTAGGACAGTTTCTATTTTTAGTAAGTTAGTATGTTATCTTCTTTTATTGCTATTTCTTGTGAAAAACAAAAAAAAAAAAGAGAGAAAATCATAAAAATACAAAAAAAAGGAGAATATCAGAAAAGGAGTTAAGTCTTAGATACATCGATTCAAAGTGACGAAAATTAGCACAGTCGTTACAAACTCTAAGTTTTTAGGCTTTCACACATAATGCACCTAAATTCTAAGTGTTATACTTTATTTTAGTTTGATGTGTTGGTAGGCATTATACATATAGGGAATCTCAAGGCTAATAAAATATTCAAGAAAAAGTCAAACGTGTCGCTAACTTAGATGTATGACCAATCGGTCTTAATTTTTATGTACAAGACATACAAACTTTGAGTCTAAATGAGGTATGCAAACTTTCTGGGGATGTACAACATCATCAAATACATCTTAAAATGGAAAGAATAGAAAAATCATACAAAATTGAGAGTCGAAAACATGTAACTCTGTTGTACGTAAGTACAGACCTGTTGCCTCTGTTTAGATTCGGGTTAGCAAGATAAGTCGCTTTGTTGTACGTCGGTACAGACCTGTCACCGCTGTCTTGCTAGCTTTAAAATAAACTTTAAGTCAAACTAAGACACTTTGTTGTATGAAAATACAGACCTGTGTCCGATGTTTGTCTTTTAAAGAAAGTTTGCAAATACCAACAAGTTAGAATCTTAGTCTGTATGCCTTGATCATAAAAGTATGTCTATATCTGAGTCACGTAAGATAATTTCATGATAAATAAAAATGCCAAGGGATATTCCGAAATGTAGCATGTCTAAAGGGGTAAAATACCAACAATCGGCTAAATGGGTATTTCACGACAAACAATCAAAGGAATCAAAAATTCCAAAGTGTGAAAGTTTAAGTACTGAAAGTGAGTATCTGACACCGCCATCTGATTGAACCTTTCTTTGACTATGCTCATCAAAATTATTCTGTTAAGTGTTTAGCATAGGTTGTAAATTTTAATAAGTATAGTTTAAGTCTAAGTTAAATTTTTGGTCAAAATTTTAAAATTTTATTTTTACTTATTTTATTTTTATTTTATTTTATTTTTAGTTTATTTTATTTTATTTTTATTTATTTTTCTACTTAGGAAAATGGTCAAAAATTTCTGAGGGTGCATTCATAGTTGGATAAAATAAACACTGCGTGAAAAATCTTGTGCTTAGGGTAAAAGATTTGGCATAGTTTTTCATGTTACACAATAAAATTGAAAAAGTTGAAAAAGTTGAAGTTATTTCAAAATTTTCGAAATTTTCTAAGTTTCAGGGGAAATTCGAGTTTTGGTTAAACTCGAATTGCGGTAACCTCGAATCTGTCAGTAGATTCGAAAGTGGCCATAGACTCGAAGGTAGGTGGTATAAATAGGTTAACAGTAACGTCATTAAGTCATTACTGTTTTCGAATCTATACTCTCGAATCTATTGGCGATTTCGAATCTATCTGCTCGAGTCTACCATTTTCCACAAAAACGACAATTTGTCGAGTTTCTTGCTTAAGTGTTCGATTCTACTGATACATCTAGGTATAATCAACTGGGTTGTACAAGATTCATGTAGTTTTATACACCATTTAAGCCAAAAATCACCGATATTTGAAAGTTTATAGGTCGAAATCGTGTGTTTCAAAATTACAAAGTTTGGACCGGTAAATAGTCAAATTAAATGCAAATGTCTGAGATTAGAACCAAGTAGGGATAATGAATGTGATTTTCTGAGTCCAAAATGGTTAAAATCATGGAATTTGGTGATGAGTTGGGCCGACAGTTCGAATCTGTTCATGAACACTCTCGAGTTTGTCAGTAAACTCGAGAAGAACATTACATTCGAATCTGTCATCAAACTCGAAATAGAGTGTCTTCGAATCTGTCTATTCGAATCTGTCATTTTATTTGAATTATTCAATTTAAATTTAATTAAACTTGTAGAAATTCATTTGTGTTAGATTTTGTACTTAAACAAGTTCAGAATAAAACAAATTTGAATTTAAGCAAGTTTATTGATTGTTAATAATTCTGATAATTTATCTATTGTGCAGATATGGCTGATAGAGTTTTCGTGCCGAAGCATAATATGGTCATTCCCCCCGACCATTATATCCCTGAGGCGCAGGGTTTTCGTCAGATGCTGGATTTCTTAGTCGAGTCGAGGATTGCATTTGCTTTGTCTCATAACATTCAGATTGTTATTCCATATGTACGCCAGTTTTACGAGCATTTGCAAGTTGATTGCACTGTCACCCCGATAGTTCTGAGGACTAGAATAGCTGGACAGCCGCTAGTCTTTTCTGCTGATATGCTGCGTCAGGTTCTGCAGCTGGGTTCTCAAGAAGAAGAAAATGGGCCTATTGACTTTCCCTTAAGTATTAGGCAAGCTGCTTTTCTGAGAATGAGATATAGTTTAGATGTTACGAAGACATCTTACATGAAGAGCGGGCTTATTGGGCAGTGGAGATTTTTGGCGCACGTATTCATGGTGTGCTTCGCAGCCAAGAAAGCAGGATTTGATTATATCGTATCAAAGATCCAATCTGGGATAATTGCACTGGTTTATAATCAGAAATTCAGTTTTTCGGAGATGTTTTTCTCGGAGTTCGTTCATCAAATAACGGCTCCAGAGCAGCAAAGATTTCTTTTGTATCCTCGTTTTATAATGATGCTCATCCGGCACTTTTTGCCAAATTTGCAGCAGTTAAATGAGATTCAAAGTGTGGCGGTCATGGATAAAAGGATTTTTGCTGACTGTTCTGCGCAAAGAGGAAGGTTGGCGGTTCCGGTCGAGAGACCTTTGTTTGGAGCAGTTATCGACAGGAACTTTGTGGCACCAGATAATGCCAACTGGGCAGGTGAAGTAGAAGTTCCGCTTCGACAGCCACAACAACGACAACAACAACCGCGCGCTCAGCAACAAAGGAGACGCCAAAGAACATCCGCGAGTCAAACTCAGGAAACTAGGCCTTCTACAAGTCAACAGCCAGAGGTACAAGAAGCAGGGCCTTCAAGTGCCGCACCAGAATCTGAGCAGATAGCCCAAACTTTGGAAGAAATCTGGGCGTCTGGGCCTCATGCAAATGAAGAAATAACTGCAGAGTTGGTTGATCAGTTACTACAGCCTCCGGAAGGAGAAGAAGATGTTTTTAGGCAAGTTGAGGAATATCAACCCGAGCAGACCAGTAATGATGTGTCATCGTCAGCAACTGAGTCGGACGATATGGAGGAAATAGAGGTTGAAGCTCCAGTGACGGTTATAGCCGAACCAACAGTTCAGATAGGAACTTATGGGTCAAGATTGGTAGTGAATGAAGAAGCTTCAAGGAGGAGAGTATCAAGAGAGTCTGATGACTCTGATTTCGAAGAAGAAGAGGTTGCACCTTTAGTGACGAGGCAAAGGGCTAAGCGTCATCGCTTTATGCAAGGAGCTACTTCCGCTTCAGTAGCACAGCCTGAAACAGTCCAACCTCCACCTACTCAATCCACCATACCACCATCACCACCACATGCTGAACCGTATATACCATCACCGATCATTCCAACTCCAATTCAATCCATCCCATCTACCTCATCCACATACACAGAAAATCAAAGGTTTTTGCAGCTAAAAGACAGAGTTGACTTTCAACAGATCCAGATCTTAGGCCTAACGACGGCAATCGGTGAGATTCAGAAGCACAATGCAAATCTGGATAACGAGAATGCTGATCTGAAAAAGATAGTGGACAAAGTGCAGGAAGAGAACTTGGAGCTGAAAACTTTTGTCGCTGATCAAGCAGCTGAGATAAGGGCGATGCGCTCCCTAATTGAGCAATTACTGAAAAATCTAAAGGCTCAGGGGGAGACATCGTGTCGTGATCAAGAAGTGCGCAGGGAGGATGATGATGATGATAATGAAGATGGAAATGGCAATGATCCCAGCACTCAAAGACAGAATGAGCCAGTAGATTTTTCTGCTGCTCAGGATGCTCAGACTCAGGGGGAGCCGAGTCAGTTGGATGGTGAAGGAGGAGAGGCTGGTTCCTCAAGGACTCTGGGAAGCGATATGATAGAGGCGCTTAAAGACATTGAGGAAGAGTTGATGGATTTTGATTTTCAGGATGAAATGGAGGAGTTAGAGGAAGGGGAATTCGTACCAGAGGAAATTCTTGATTGGAGATCTGACGATGATGTGATAGAAGACGAGGACGATGATGTTAACGAAGTAATTATCTATTCACAGCCTATCACGGAGTTATATGTGCGAGATAATTACAATGTGATTGATATAGATGAGATCAAGATTGCCTCGGTCGAAGACTCTGAACTTGAAGAAGCAATAAAGGAGCCTTCCAGGGCTGATTTAATGAATCTGTGGTTCAAGAAGGAAGAGAAGAAAGAAATGCCGAAGATGAAGAAGAATATGAGAGTTCATGGGGCAGAAAGTCTCTCAGGAAGAATTATAAGCTGGTTCTTCGACAAAGAACTGCAGCTATTCATACTAAAAAGGAGAGATGGACTTCAATACCTTAGGCGGACGCTCAAAGTATTTAATACATTGCCGAAGGTAGAAGTAAAGGAGTTGGCATGGAAAGAGTTAGTCAATATCGGTGAGGATCCTTATGCTGAGGTTATAGCCAAGATTATCAGAAAGGAGGGCCGATCCGGAAAATTTGAAAGACTCAAGCCAAGGTCGGGAAAGAGAGTGGAAGATGAATCAAGGATTGATCCACATACGGGAAGGCCTTGGGCCAGAATGGTTAATAAGCCCGTCAAATGCCTAAAAAGAGTGCCTATGAAATCGATGCCACAAAATGTTTTGAAGAATATGAAATGGTGGTACGTCGATAATGAAACAGCCGAAGCCGTAATGGAGGATGAAGACGAAAAGGTCATTTTGAAGATATACGATCCGTTGCACCTTATCAACCTATCCAAGGATGACCTGCAAAAGCTTCATGATCAGCCAATTTTCTTTCATGAAGGCTGGAGATCTGAAGGCAGGAAGTTCCAGAAAGTTGTAAAGCTTTGTATAGATGCAGGCTTATATGCAGGTAGCAGTCTATATAGTTCTAGTACTTAACTAAAATGTAAACAGTTAGTTAGAAGCTATCGTCAAGGGGGAGTCTGTTGGTACACCTTGTGTGACGATATCAGTCTAAGCGATCTAACATTTTGGTTTAAGTGATATTCAAAGTATTGGGAATTAACGAGTGTTTGATATATATGTTTATATATATTTGACAGTTATTGATTGTGTGTTTGAACTTGATGTAACATATTAAAAGAAGTTCAAACATAAAGTTCAAAGATAAAATCAAACATAAGTTAAAAACATAAGTTTCAAATACAAGTTACTCAGATTCGAATTCTATAAGGATTGACATTCGAATCTAAGTCAGATTCGAATGTAATCCTGGACAGATTCGAATGTGTGTGATGAGGCAGATTCGAGAATGTCAGTGAGGACAAACTCGAATGGGCCTTGGGCCGGATTCGAGTTTGGCCCATGTCAGACTCGAATTAGCCTCTATAATTAGGGATTGACTCGAAATATTGTCAGACTTTTTGCAGAGTTCGAGAGTGATTAAGCAAAAAGCGATTTCGAGTTTATCATCAGTGTTAGTGTTGTTTCGGAGAGAATCTTCTGGTAGGTGCGTTCTTGTGTAGTTCGTACAGCTCGTTAATAGTCTCCGTGTTCCTGGTGAGTGTTGTTACCATCTACCCGTTAATGAGGATTCCGCACTCGTTGACGGTTCCGCGTCTAGATAGATCTGTGCTAGGTAGACCTTACAAACGGAGGTTGAACGGAGGGGTGTAAATACAAGTGTATGGTTGGAGGATGAATGGGAATCTGATGAATTGGAATTCTGGAAATGATTTGGAGATGCCATTTGAAACCTGTACACAAATAAGAATCATGTTAGACAATGCAGGTAAACAAATAAAATCATTCAAAGTAGAAAAATATAACATTTTGTCAGAAATTATAAAAATTTGTGATTTTCTGTTTAAGGCATCGGGATTCCAGACAATAATAAAGTATTATTGACTGGATTCCAGAGTCAATCGTTCAGAGACCAATGTTAGAAAAACACAAATTTATAACAATTTCTTGAAAAAATGTCACATTTTTCTTAAAACATTAAAAATCCAACACTTAGTAAAAACTTTCATTGAAAACTCGAATGAAACTTCATTCATCTCGAATGATTCTATATAAATCTCGGATGATACATGAAACAACTCGAATGACTCTTGAAACAACTCGAATTAGCCTTAATATCAACTCGGATGAACCTTGATATCAACTCGAATGAACCTTGATATCAACTCGAATGAGTCTTGATGTTAACTCGAATGAAACATAAAATTTGTCAAGTGAGGCATAATGTTTCTCGAATGATAAAACATTTCAACTCGAATGGAACTTGGAATAATCTCGAATGAAAGTTAACTCCAACTCGAATGAAGTATACTAATACTCGAATGAATGAGTATCATGTTTCAGGATGTAAACAACTCGCATGAAGTATGAATTTCCTCGAATACAACATGAGGCCAACTCGAATGAACCATATGTTTCTCGGGCAATGTATTAATCGAGACTCATGTTCTGAAATGTTCTAAGTGTTAAACAGACAGTCAACTCGAATGACACACAGAATTTCTCGATTAACACTTTAGTCAACTCGATTGCCTCTTAGTCTTTCTCGGTTAGCATTTTAATCAACTCGAATAACACTTTATGTTTTCTCGAATGTATCTTTGATCGAGAAAATGTTCTTGAAAATATTTTTCCAAGTATACTCACTGAATTTCCAAAAATTGATTCCAAGAACATTTTCACCGATAAAAATTATGAACCATACTCGAAACTCAATTTCAAACACATTTCATTTACTGAACTTTGAGTAAAAACTACATTAAAGTTGTTAAAAATTCAAATTACAGAAACATGAAGAACACGAAGGTGTTTCAAACTAAAATCGAAATTTCTGTTTGTGTGGTTTGATTTGAACCATGAAATTTCAGATTCATGTTCACATTCACAAACCGAAAGATACCACACATTTAATTTCAGTTTTATGAATAAAAGATTATGAACACCATGAACACTCAAATACGAAAAAAAATATACGAAACACAGTTACATATGTATCCTGAAACTGAAATAAATGCTTTAGAGATACAAGGAACAACAAAAAATTTACTCACAATTAGATGAAAGTATTTCTTGTTTCTGTCGATGAGATTTGGGTTTTTGAGTTTTCTTAATGGTGAAGGAAACTTGAAGAAGAAGATGAAGTCAAAAACCGGTTATTCTGAAAAAGATAATTTGAAATTTGAAATTCAAAATTTATAATCAATATTACCCGGCCCATATATTTTAAAACCTTAACCGGCCCATGTTTGAAAACCTTAACCGGCCCAATTTTAACAACATCAAATATAAATCCATTTATCGACAAATACCTAATATCTTTTTTAAAAAAAATTTCAACAAAGGAAAACAACAAAAAAAAATTCTGATTTTCAAAAAAAAAAAAATTAAAACAGATTTAAACAAAAACAAAAAAAAAATTGAAAAAACACATAATCAAAAATTAACAGACAAAAAAAAAATCTCATAAAAAAATTAAAAAAAAAAATTAGAATGCTCCCTCCTTTTTATTTCTGAATGCTGCTCCCCCTCAAATGTATATCATATTTCTCAACTCAGCTCCCCCTACAAAATATCAAATAAATTGTATCAGATTTTCTCAAAATCAGATAAATTCATTTTGTGCTCCCCCTGCACATGACAATCCAGATCTTGTTAAATTCCAAAAAATATTGAACTTTTAAAATTCAGGAATTTAACATCAGATTAGAATCAATTAAAAATTGTAAATTTAAAATTATAAATCAAAACTACTGAATTATTAAATCTTAATGATTCAACATACCCAATTTGTATACCAAAAAATTAAACCTTTTTTCATCTAACGCTTTGGTAAACAAATCAGCAAGTTGATATTCAGTAGGAACAAAATATAATTCTATATTTCCATTTTCAACATGATCCTTTATAAAATGGTACCGAATGTCAATGTGTTTTGTTTTTGAATGGTGCACCGGATTTGATGCAATAGCTATTGCGCTCTGAGAATCACAGTAGATAGGTATTTTCTGTGGTGTAAACCCGTAATCTTGCAGTTGGCTTTTCATCCAGAACACCTGAGAACAGCATGAAGATACAGCAACGTATTCTGCTTCAGCTGTAGACAATGAAACTCAGTGTTGTTTCTTGGATGACCAGCATACGGGTTTGTCACCTAAGAACTGTACAGCTCCAGACGTACTTTTTCTGTCCATCTTATCACCTACGTGATCAGCGTCAGAAAAAGCAGTTAGATTGAATGATGATACTCTGGGATACCACAACCCAAGGTTTGGGGTTCCCTTGAGATATCTTAAAATTCTTTTTGCAGCTGTTAAATGTGATTCTTTAGGATTCGCCTGATATCTAGCACACACACATGTAGCAAACATAATATCCAGTCTACTTGTTGTTAAATACATTAATGACCCAATTATACCTCGATAATGAGTCACATCTACAGATTTCCCCGAAATGTCCTCATCGAGTTTTGACTTGAAATCCGGAGCCATGGGAGTTTTCATAGGAGTACTGTTAACCATGTTAAATTTCTTTAACATGTCTTGTATATATTTTGACTGATTGATAAAAATACCATCAGCCAATTGTTTAACTTGTAATCCTAAGAAAAAATTTATTTCTCCCATCAAGCGCATTTCGAATTTTTGGGACATTAAAAATGCGAATTTCTTACAAAATTCCGGATTTGTAGACCCAAATATTATGTCATATACATATATTTGTATTACTATGATATCCGGCCCCTGACGTTTTATAAACAGGGTTGTGTCAAATGCACCTTTGTTGAATCCACATTTCAACAGATATGTTGAAAGTGCATCATACCAAGCACGCGGTGCTTGTTTAAGGCCATACAGTGACTTATCTAAAATATATACATGATCAGGTTTCGAAGGATCAGTAAAGCCTTCGGGCTGATATGTATATACTTCATCGGTTAGTTCCCCATTTAAAAACGCAGTTTTAACATCCATTTGATAAACAGTAAAGTTTTTGTGAGCGGCAAAAGCTAAAAACATTCTAATCGCTTCAATTCGTGCAACTGGTGCAAACGTTTCATCATAGTCAATCCCTTCTTGTTGACTAAATTAATGACTTTTGGTATGCAAAGGGACTAAATTCGAAGTTAGTTACCTAAATTCGAACTTAATACCTAAATTCGAACCCTAATTCGAATTTAACTCCTTAAATTCGAATTTAACTCCCTAAATTCGAAATTGGTTGCCTAAATTCGAAATTGATTGCCTAAATTCGAAATTGGTTGCCTAAATTCGAATTTATCCCCTAAATCAACCTTAAATTCGAATTTACCTACTTAAATTCGAATCTCCCTAATTTTGAACCCCAAATTCGAAGCTATCTATGTTCGGGAGGCACTAATTGTAAATCAGATCAAGTTCTTGATCGGCCTTATGTTTTTTGCATGATTTTAAATTGAAAAGCAACTCATATTGTGATCACTATAAAATTCACAAGTTTTATAGATTCATGACCATTTTATGCTCAATTAAACAGGTACTATCTGAACCCTCGACTTTGGGACTAAATCTTAAAACATGAAAATATTTGTTTTAATGTTATGAACCCTTAGAATGTGAACAACATGATTTGATTTGCTAATATACTATGTTTGGCTTTGTATTAAGACCATATTTCTGTAAATCATATAAATCTATAGTAATCTAATAAGAACTGAAGGTTATACCCTGGTATAGACTTAAAGAAGTTCTGGTTGACCTAATTGACAAATGATAAGAATAGGCTCACTCTGGGACATTAGGAACTACCACAGACTCGACAAAAAGACATGATAATAACCTAAGTATATAATTAGGGTTATATAGATCATGTTATAAACTTGACATTGATATGCCAGACTTGAAACTGAACTGCAGGAACCAGCCGGTTTGACAGAGTAAATTGGACGGCGTAATTCGCTAAGCACTAATTGACTAATTTACATTGCTCAGGACTACTGTGAGTGACAGATTACATTAAGTACATGCATATGTTTCAATACTTATTGGTGATTGTTACTGAATTGTATGGAAACATCTGCTATTGCTGTCTGTTTCTTGAATACTTTATTGTATGATAGGAACTTACTTTTGACATTGTTGAAATTAGAAATCTGATATGCCTTGAACTGCATGTTCACTTTTACTTTCTATGTAAATACTTAGCATGCTTGTTGACTACTTGTTGTTGATTCATTTGCATCTACATACTGCATTTACTGTTCTGACCGAATGTGAGATCTCCATTCACAGGAAGGAATTCTGCAGATTCCTTTCCTATCTGATCGTTTCCATACGTTTCCCGTAGGGCTTCGGCTTTACACATGGGAATACTGACTGGGGCTAATCTCCCAAATCCCTTGCCGTCTTTGACGTGTTGACTTGCCGACATAAACTGATAGTATTATATATATGTGTGGAAGCTAATGGAACTCTGTTAACTCACTAAGCAATGTTAGCCTACTCTGTCATGACATCTCTCTTTACAGGAAAAGCTGATAAGGGCAAGACCATAGCAGTTAGTTCGTGCCAGGCTAAGTGAATTAGGATTCTTGATGATTGCAGACTTTTGGACTTATTGCTGATGCCTATTTTGTAAAGATTATTGCGGTCTCGGGTAGCTTGTTCAATCTTCCGCACTCTGATTGAAGATTTTAGAAGCTAGATTAGACCACCATCATATCTTTAATATATTTTGTAACTAAGTATCGTAAAGCAACTTGAATCAGGTGTTTGGACCTGTGGTATCAGATAATAGTAATATTTATTACTTAATGAAATGTACTTTAAGAAATTATGACGTGTACTGTTTGTGGTAACTTGGGTGTTACAAAGTTGGTATCAGAGCAACAGTTTAATCATCGGATTGGCCACCCGATACTTAAACTACTGTTATGGTATGGACTATGTGACTCTGAATTCCCGAACAAGTCACCGAGGCCTAGGGTAACCTAATTAGTAAAGGACTACCTACACAACTTGACCTAAGATAGCAATTGATGACTGATAGGACGGGGGAAAGACTGACTGCTTGATACTGACTTGACTTTGTGTCAGCTTGACTGGCTGCTTTCATGATAATGTAATTATATGTGATTATCTGACGTAGGCATTATGATATGCATTGTGCTTATTTGAATCAGGAAATAATAGTTATTTCCTTTATACTTTCAGCCAATGGCTGATAAGAATCCGACTGTTGCTGGTACCTCGATTGTTGGTAAAGCTGCTGATGCTGCGGCTGATCAACATAAGGAGTCTGTTCATGTAGAAGACTTAGGCACTGACCCTGAAAATACTGCTAATGACTCAAGTAGTACTGCCACGCCTATGCCTCCTCAGCAGGCTCAATTAATTGATCTCGTTCACAAGTTGAGTGAGGATAATCGTAGACAAATGCAACTTATGATGGATAGGAATCGACTGCAGACTGATATGTCGGTTGAAGACCGATTTAAGGAAATTAAGGACTTGCTTACTAAGGGTAAAGCGGTTGTGCAATCTGATGAGGAAAACCAGCATGAAATTGACTTTAGGCGCCGTCAGGAAGAACTTAGGTTACGAGAACTTAAGTTACAGGAGCTGGAACTGAAACATAGGGAAGAGATGTTAGCAAAACCAAAGAAAGATTGAAAGAGGAAACATAGGCATGTGTCCTCTGATGAAAGCGAGACTGATTCCTCCGACCATCACGTTAAGGTGGGAAGAGAGTGTTTATTTGTTGATTTTAAGAAATGTGGGGCTCGTACATTTGCTGGGACATCAGATCCAGTAAAAGTAATGGATTGGGTAGCCAATGTGGAGAAAGCGTTTAAACTCTCGAAGTGTAATGAAGAAGACAAGGTTACGTTTGCAACGGGAATGTTAGAGGATGGAGCTGGACGATGGTGGAAGTCAATTACGAATCCCATGTCTGATGCAATGGAGAAATCCATTACTTGGGATCAATTCAAAATTCATCTGAAAGAGAAATACTGCCCCCAGGATGTTAAACGCCAAATGGAGAAAACTCTGCTATCCTTTCAGCAAGATACAAGGTCCGTAACAGATTATGAGCTGGAATTTACCAGGCTCTCATTATTATCTGATCATCCTGTCGATACTGACGAAAGGCGAAGGGATCTATTTGTGGATGGTCTGGATAGAGAAATACAGAAGTTTGTGAAATCCGGTAGACCGAGAAGTTATATAGAGGCAGTTGAAATTGCTAGGGTAGGTGAGCTTGAAATCTATCCTGAGCAAGCATGTCCTTTTATTGCTAAATCTAGTAAGAAAGAAAAATCTGAGAAATCTGGGAAGGAGAGGGTGGAAAAGAAGAATGATAGTTCAAGGAAAGGAGATAAGCAGTCTTCTAAGAAGGCTAAATCATATGCTGTGACCTCAGCGCCAAGGTCTGCTTGTCCTCGCTGCAAGCAAATTCATTAGGGAAAATGTGATCCTGCATTCGTCAAGTGTTACTGTTGTAGACAGAATGGTCATGACAGGTCGGAATGTCCCAAGCGCAGTGAGGCTTGCCGTAACTGTATCACTTTGGGGCATCATGCTAAAGATTGTACTCGGCCCCGATTTGTTCCTCCGCCTGCATCCTCACCCCAGCAATCAGTCAAGGGTTCTTCTGCTCCGAGGAACCAACCGAGATCCTTTCAGATGACAGCCGAAGAGGCAAAAGAAACTGCTGATGTCGTCACCGGTACATTTCTTGTTAACTATATACCTGCTTTAATCCTATTTGACTCTGGCTCTAATCTGTCATATGTTTCTGAAAAGTTTGCTAAGCAGTTTGATTGTGCTCCGGTAATGTTACATGTACCTTTAGACATAGAAATGCTAGCTCAAGCTTTGTGACTGTAAATAGAGTCTTTCATTCTTGTAAGCTAGTAATTGATGACCTCTCCTCGGACATTGACCTGATACCGATGTGGATTAGAGAGTTTGATGTTATTATAGGAATGGACTGGCTCATGATGAACAATGCTGAAATCCTTTGTGCCAAAAGGATAATTAGAATTAGAACCCCCGAAGGAAGTGAACGTTACGTTTATGGCGATAAAAAAACTCGAGATTTAGGTCTCATTTCTGTAATGAAAGCCCAAAAATGCCTAACCAAAGGTTGTTCCGCCTATTTGGCATATGCCATAGATGCTAAAGAAGTTAAAAAGACCGTGTCTGAAGTGCCTGTAGTTCAGGAATTCCCTGATGTATTCCCGGATGACATCTCTGGATTGCCACCAGATCGTCAAATCGAATTCCTATCGCAAAAGCTCCTTACCGTCTTGCTCCGAATGAAATGAAGGAAATGATGAGCCAGTTACAGGAATTATTGGAAAAAGGGTTTATCCATCCGAGTACTTCCCCTTGGGGTGCTCCGGTTCTTTTTGTTAAGAAGAAAGATGGTACCTTTCGCATGTGTATCGATTATCGGGAGCTAAATAAAGTAACTTTAAAGAACCGATACCCACTGCCTAGAATTGACGACTTGTTTGATCAACTGCAAGGGGCTAGCTATTTCTCGAAGATTGATCTTCGATCTGGATATCATCAACTCAAGGTATTTGAATCTGACGTTCCGAAAACTGCATTTCGTACTCGTTATGGCCATTTTGAATTTCTAGTAATGCCGTTCGGTCTCACAAATGCCCCGGCCGCATTTATGGACCTCATGAATAGGGTATGTAGACCAATGTTGGACAAATCAATGATAGTCTTCATTGATGACATTTTGATTTACTCTAAGTCTGAATCTGACCATGCGATGCATTTGCGAGAATTGCTAGAATTGTTATGTAAAGAGCGACTCTACGCAAAATTCTCCAAATGTGAATTCTGGTTACGCCAGGTGCAATTTTTGGGACATATTGTCTCAGGTGAGGGAATTGCTGTGGATCCATCGAAAGTAGATACGGTTCAGAAATGGGAAGCACCGAAAAACGTATCTGAAATTCGAAGTTTCTTGGGATTAGCGGGTTATTACCGAAGATTTATCCGTGATTTCTCCAAGATTGCGGTACCTTTAAGTAGCCTGACAAAGAAGGAAGTTAAGTTTGAATAGAATGAATCTCAAGAACGAGCCATTGAGACTCTGAAGCGTAAGCTAATTGAAGCATCGATTTTGGCCTTACCTGAGGGTAATGACGATTTTGTAGTCTATAGTGATGCTTCAAAGATGGGATTAGGCTGTGTGCTGATGCAACGGGATAAAGTAATTGCCTACGCATCAAGGCAGCTAAAGGCGCATGAAAAGAATTATCCGACGCATGATTTGGAGCTTGCAGCCGTAACCTTTGCATTGAAGATTTGGCGGCATTATCTGTATGGGACTAGATGCAAATTATATACATATCACAAAAGTCTGAAGTATATATTTGACCAAAAAGAACTGAATATGCGACAAAGGCGATCCATGGAATTGATTAAAGACTATGACTGTGAGATCCTCTACCATCCGGGTAAAGCAAACATAGTAGCAGATGCCTTAAGCCGCAAATCCGGACAAAACCATTATATCCGATGTTATGCCTTGACTTCTTTCGTTATGGAGTCTGCTCTGCCTGAGTTGATAATTACCGCTCAAACTGAAGCCATTCGGGATGAGAACTTGAAATCCGAACGTATGGTTACTTATGTGACCAAGCTGACTCTTGACAATCGTGGTCTTAGACGGTTCATGAATAGAATATGGGTTCCCAGATTAGGAGGTGTTCGTGATCAGATTCTGTCGGAGGCTCATATGTTGAAATTTGCGATACATCCTGGTTCTACTAAAATGTATCAAGATTTGAGGACGGAATATTGGTGGCCTGGAATGAAGAATGATGTAGGTCGATATGTTGAAAATTGCATGACTTGCTTACAAGTCAAATCTGAACATCAGAAGCCGTATGGGGAACTACAAGCATTGCCAATCCTGGAATGGAAGTGGGACCATATAACCATGGACTTTGTGACGAAGCTGCCCAGAACTAAACGGAACCATGACTCTATATGGGTAATAGTGGATCGACTCACTAAGTCAGCACATTTCCTTCCCATACGTGAAGATGAACGCCTTGAAAAGTTAGCTGAATTGTACATGAAAGAAATCGTGTCTAGACATGGTGTTCCATTGTCTATTGTATCTGACCGTGACAGCAGATTCACTTCTCGCTTTTGGAAGGCCTTTCAGATTGAATTAGGTACTGAACTCAAGATAAGCACCGCTTATCATCCAGAAACCGACGGGCAAAGTGAGAGAACGATTTTGACTATGGAAGATATACTACGCGCCTGTGTGATTGATCTCGGTGGAAATTGGGATACTCACCTTCCGTTTGTAGAATTTGCTTACAACAATAGCTATCACTCGACTATTGGCATGCCTCTATATCAGCTTTTGTACGGACGACGATGCCGAACTCCAACTTGTTGGAGGGAAACAGGTGAACGTCCGATCTCAGGACCAGCCATTTTTCAAGAAGCCCACGACCAGCTACAGTTGATTTGACAGCGAATACAGACCTCTCATGACAGACAAAAGAAGTATCATGATCGAAGGCGTAAACCAATTGTGTTTGAAGTTGGTGATAAAGTGTTGTTGAAAGTCTCGCCTAGAAAAGGGGTAGTAAGGTTCGACAAACGGGGGAAGTTGAGCCCTCGATTTGTTGGTCCTTTCGAAATTCTCGAGCGTGTAGGATTGCAAGCCTACAGATTAAGATTGCCTGCCGAAATGTCTGGGATACATGATGTATTTCACGTTAGTAATCTTCGAAAGTGCTTGATTGGCACTGAAGTTGTGATTTCTTGGAAAGACGTGCAAATTGATGAACAGCTGCGATTCGAGGAAGAGCCCGAGCGTATAATCGATCATAAGATTTCGAAGTTGCGTAGCAAGGAAATTCCAATGGTGTTAGTTTAATGGAAATACCATAAGGAATCTGCGCAAACATGGGAGCGAGAAGACGAGATTAGGCAAAAATATCCAAAGTTATTCCTGTCTTAGTCGATTCCGAGGACGGAATCAATTTAACGGGGGAAGTTTGTAACAGCCCGTAATTTATTAAATATAAATTACAGCACCAAACCATGGGTATTTAAATGATTTTGACTAAATTATTAGTAATTAGCTGAAAACATGCATTGTAGATGGTTAATTATATTAAGTTATAATTAATTATGAAAACTTGCACAAAATTAGCTGAAATAATTTTAAATAATTAAATTTAGCTAATTGACAAATTAAAGACTTGAAAATGACAAAATGGACTAAAATGAATAAAATTAGTCTAAAAAGATAATTCTAGCAAAACTAGAACCTCCTTGCTATTATTTGCATCTGAAAATGCAAATCAGTTTCGTTAAGAGTAAAAATGGTCAATTCCAGAAATTTAGTAGAAAATCAGATTTTTCTCTATTTCTATAAATAGAGCCTCCCATCTCCTTGAGTTTGTTTAGCAAAAATTCATAATTTTCTCTTGAGACTCTCTCTCTACAATCTCAACTTCTCTCTAACTTTTCTCCTAAACGGCTCATCGGATTCTCGTGATTTATACGTCATCGGATAGATATCATCGAGCTCTACCTTAATCTGCCATTGCATGTTCGATTTTGTTCTGATTTGAGGTAAGTTTGACCCTTTTTCTTTCTTTTTGTTTCGGTTTTAAAGAGCAAATTCGAATTTGCTCAATTTCTCTTCATTCGAAGTTGATTTGCTCTCGTTTAGGACCTGATTTTGCTTGGAAAACGTCTATAATCGAATGCTATACCTTGGACAAAGGTTAGTGACTATTTGTCCCTCATTTTTGTTCAATTTTAGTTGCTAAAGAACTGGAATATTGATGAACAAGAAGAACAAATTCGAGAGAACCATGAACAAATTCGAATTCATCATCAGAATAGGTTCGAAATTGATTAAATTAATGACTTTTGGTATGCAAAGGGACTAAATTCGAAGTTAGTTACCTAAATTTGAATTTAATACCTAAATTCGAACCCTAATTCGAATTTAACTCCTTACATTCTAATTTAACTCCCTAAATTCGAAATTGGTTGCCTAAATTCGAAATTGATTGCCTAATTCGAAATTTGTTGCCTAAATTCGAATTTATCCCCTAAATCAACCTTAAATTCGAATTTACCTGCTTAAATTCGAATCTCCCTAATTTTGAACCCCAAATTGAAAGCTATCTATGTTCGGGAGGCACTAATTTTAAATCAGATCAAGTTCTTGATCGGCCTTATGTTTTGTGCATGATTTTAAATTGAAAAGCAACTCATATTGTGATCACTATAAAATTCACAAGTTTTATAGATTCATGACCATTTTATGCTCAATGAATTAAACAGGTACTATCTGAACCCTCAACTTTGGGACTAAATCTTAAAACATGAAAATATTTGTTTTAATGTTATGAACCCTTAGAATGTGAACAACATGATTTGATTTGCTAATATACTATGTTTGGCTTTGTATTAAGACCATATTTCTGTAAATCATATAAATCTATAGTAATCTAATAAGAACTGAAGGTTATACCCTGGTATAGACTTAAAGAAGTTCTGGTTGACCTAATTGACAAATGATAAGAATAGGCTCACTCTGGGACATTAGGAACTACCACAGACTCGACAAAAAGACATGATAATAACCTAAGTATATAATTAGGGTTATATAGATCATGTTATAAACTTGACATTGATATGCCAGACTTGAAACTGAACTGCAGGAACCAGCCGGTTTGACAGAGTAAATTGGACGGCGTAATTCGTTAAGCACTAATTGACTAATTTACATTGCTCAGGACTACTGTGAGTGACAGATTACATTAAGTACATGCATATGTTTCAATACTTATTGGTGATTGTTACTGAATTGTATGGAAACATCTGCTATTGCTGTCTGTTTCTTGAATACTTTATTGTATGATAGGAACTTACTTTTGACATTGTTGAAATTAGAAATCTGATATGCCTTGAACTGCATGTTCACTTTTACTTTCTATGTAAATACTTAGCATGCTTGTTGACTACTTGTTGTTGATTCATTTGCATCTACATACTGCATTTACTGTTCTGACCGAATGTGAGATCTCCATTCACAGGAAGGAATTCTGCAGATTCCTTTCCTATCTGATCGTTTCCATACGTTTCCCGTAGGGCTTCGGCTTTACACATGGGAATACTGACTGGGCCAATCTCCCAAATCCCTTGCCGTCTTTGACGTGTTGACTTGCCGACATAAACTGATAGTATTATATATATGTGTGGAAGCTAATGGAACTCTGTTAACTCACTAAGCAATGTTAGCTTACTCTGTCATGACATCTCTCTTTACAGGAAAAGCTGATAAGGGCAAGACCATAGCAGTTAGTTCGTCCCAGGCTAAGTGAATTTGGATTCTTGATGATTGCAGACTTTTGGACTTATTGCTGATGCCTATTTTGTAAAGATTATTGCGGTCTCGGGTAGCTTGTTCAATCTTCCGCACTCTGATTGAAGATTTTAGAAGCTAGATTAGACCACCATCATATCTTTAATATATTTTGTAACTAAGTATCGTAAAGCAACTTGAATCAGGTATTTGGACCTGTGGTATCAGACAATAGTAATATTTATTACTTAATGGAATGTTCTTTAAGAAATTATGACGTGTACTGTTTGTGGTAACTTGGGTGTTACATTCTATATGGTCGTGATTGGGATTACGGTCTAAATATGTTGGTCGGGGGGTTACTTCAGATGTAGTTGGTAGGGTATCTGAGTTAGGAGCTTCTGAATGTTCGGATGTTAAGGGGGTTTCAGAAGATTCTAAAGGTTCAATGGGTTGTGCACTTTCAGTTGGCAACTGCACATCTGTTGTTGAGGCTTCTCCAGTTTCTTTCGATACTTGTTGATGAGAAAGATCAGAGACTACGACGGGATCTTCAGTAATCTTGTCAGGCACCAAATTTAGAACATTAGTTTTGGGCTTCTCAAAGTAGTCTTCATAAAAAGTCTCAAACAATTTATGTAATTCAGAATTTTCAGCATTCTGTTCAGGTGACCCCATTGAAGTCTGCTTGTTAGGTTCGGGTCCTGAACTAGTGTGTTCAGAAGCCATTACCACTTCTTCATCAAATTTGACGTTGACGCTCTCGTTGACTGTCTTGGTTCGCTTGTTCTAGACACGGAAAGCGACTGACTCCTTTGAATATCTGATGAATATTCCTTCATCTGCCTTTTGATTAAACTTTCCAAGATTGTCTTTGTCGTTTAGAATAAAGCATCTGCATCCAAAGACATCGAAAAATTTAATATTATGTATTCGTTTATTTATTAATTCATAAGGAGTCTTTCCGAATCTTTTATTGATGATTGAACGATTCTGAGTGAAACAAGCTGTTGCAACTGCTTCGGCCCATAAGAATAACGGTAAATTTGAATACGCCAGCATCGTCCTAGCTGATTCCACTAGTGTCCGATTTCTTCATTGGACGACACCGTTCTGTTGTGGAGTTCTAGCAGCTGAAAACTGATGTGTGATTCCTACAGAATTCAAAAATGATTCATGCGATTTGTTCTTGAATTCTATTCCGTTATCTGAGCGGATTGATTGAATCGTAAGTTGCAACTTCACTTGTATTTTCTGGATGAAGTCTATGATAATTTCGGTCGCATCTGATTTGGACCTCAGGAAGAACACCCATGTGTACCGTGAATAGTCATCAACTATCACCAATACGTATCTTTTCTTATTAATGCTTTGTACTCTCATTGGTCCACACAAATCCATATGTAGTAATTCCAGTGCTTTCGTTGATGAGTGTTCGGATTTGGATTTGTGTGAAGCTCTTTTCATCTTTCCTTTTTCACATGCGGCACACAACTGCTCCTTTTGGAATTTGAGAGTTGGAAGCCCTTTAACTAACCCTCCTTTCGCTAGGTTGGTTAATTCATTGAAGTTCAGATTTGAAAGGCGACGATGCCATAGCCATGCTGTTTTAGATGTAGCTTTTGACAGTAAGCAGACATCTTTCTTCAGATTAATAGATGCTAAGCCAATGGAGTACAAATTAGTTTTCCTGTTTCCTGCCAATATTTCTTTACCTTCCCCGAATCTGATGCTGCACCGATTGGCTTTGAAATTGACTTCCAATCCTTTATCACACAGCTGTCCAATGCTAAACAAATTATGTCCAAGACCATCAACGTAGAAAACCTTCTGAATGGTAATTTTGTCGTATGCGAGACTCCCGTATCCTTTGATTGGACAAAACTGATCATTTCCAAATCTGACCGTCCCACAGAACTTTTCTACAAAGTTCGTGAGTGTGTCTCTTTGTCCGGTCATATGGTTGGAACATCCGGAGTCAAGATACCATACATGGTTTACCTATAAGACGTAATAGCACGTGAGGTACCCACTTGTAGTTGGGTACTTTTGTTTTAAGTAAGTCATGCAATGTATTATTTGTTTTCTCAACAGATATGGCTTTTAGCTTAACATTTGATGTTGACTTAGGTACCCACTTTTGAACAGTTCTTTTAGGTATCCACTTTTGTACAATTCGTGGTGGAACTGTTTTTGAAATTATTTTCTGCGGAACTATTTAGAAAATGGGTCCTTTTTCTTCGGTTGCCAGACGAGCTTATCAGATTTTACAATTAAAGGTTTACAAGCACTAGAATTCAAAGCAATTAAGTCTGTTCTAGAGAATTTTATACAAGAATTATTAACAAATTTATTATTACAGACAGAGTTTTCAATGTTGCAATTTCTATCTGTAACAATATTGTTCTTCACGCGCCACTCTTGTTTTATATTCTTGTTTTTCTGGTCTCTCTTCTTCTTTCTCCAAACTTATTTTCTTGAACCGTTTACAATGATATCTGACATAAAAGAAACATGAGAATTAGTAGACTTAGACACTTGTTTCTTCTGTAAATTTCTCTCACCTTTTGAAGATTGGACTCTAAGTGCAATGGAGTTCTCTGTTGAAGATGATTCACCTTTTTCAAAGTTAGGAGTATCAAAAATTACTTTTGTTTTCTCCTTCTTTTGTTGTAACGTTGGTGAATTTTCAGATGATTTTATTGATCTGTAGAAATTCTTTGCAGAATTGTAACATGTTCTTTTTGGCCATCTGATTGTTTGTTATGTAAAGGTTTTAGAAAATCATCAATTTTAACAAACATTTCCTCTAAGGAATTAAAGTCAGAGTTCATAAACAGATCAAATTCCTTTTCTGAATTGATAGAATCTAGAGAAGTTGAAGATGATGGATCAGACAACTGTTTGTTCTCAGGCTGTTTTTGTAACTTTTGTTTCATAATTTTAAGTTCAGCCTTGAGAGATTTATTTTCTGTCTCAAAGTTTTTAATTTTCAGTTCTAAATCATAATTTATCTTTTCTAGAATTGAAGATGGCAGGTATAACTTTTGAGATTGAGTATGGGATTAAGACAAATCCTTTTCAGAATATGTTTGAATGTACTCTTCTTTAATATCAGTATTATTGCTTGCTTCATTTATTCTGTTATAATCGACAGAATTTTGCATTTTGTCTGATCTCAATCTTTTTGTTTCTTCACTAGATTCTACTTCATCAGATGCTTTCATAAACGTCATTTTAATCCTAAGTTCATGTATTTGACATCATATAAAGTTGGTGAACTAGATATTGCTATTGTCAGATACTTGGGATTTTCCCGACCAATACCAGATTTAGAATTATAAAATTCTGTGTCTTTTGGTTGATTTAAATAAATGGTTTGATCTGTTTGCCCTCTTTTGATAAATTCATCTTCCATCTTCTTTATTTTCTCATAAAGTTTAGTTCGTTCTTCAAAAATAGCATGATATTTTAAAGAAAAATTTGAAACTTCTAATTCTGCTATTCTCAGTCTTTCTTGTAAGTCAGATATATTATGATTAAGTTCTTGTATTTTGCTTTGAAGTTTTTTTTCTTTATCTTGTAAATCTGAAACTGCTCGTAAGGCTAATGCTTTATCTTTGGAAAAATCTAAAACTAAATTATGTTCATTACGAAGCTTATTTTCCAAAGAGTGAGCATTTTTCTTTTCAGCCTTTAACGATTTTTCAAACTTTTTAAGCATAAAGGCCATATGAGTTAATTTCTCTTCTAGCACACAAGAATCATCAATATCAGAGTCAGAGTTAGAATGTACCTCCGGCTTGTCTGAACCATCTGATCTGTCTGACTCTGAATCTTCATTATCCTCAACATCAGTTTTTCCAGTTGCCATCAACGCAACTTCTTCTTTCTCTTCCTCCTCAGACTCTTGTCTTTCTTCATCCTCTTCATCTATTAAACCAACCCATACTTCATCCTCAGCTATCATGGCTGATTCACTTAATTCTGACTCATTGAGAACCTCTGATTTCAGGCAAATATGAGCATCCTCATCTAGAATATCTTCATCTTCAGATAACTGCAGCCAATGGTCATCCTCCGCCATAAGAGCTTTTCCAGCCTCCTTTTCTTTGGCCAAGAGAGCCTTTCTCGTATAGTAGTCTGAGTTTTTGACTACTGGAAGTCTACATTCCCGGGCAAAATGACCTGGTTTTCCACAATTATAACATTTCTGCTCTGAATCTTTCTTTGCTGACTTATCTGATTTTTCATATTTGTCAGCCTTTCTTCCACTGCTTTCTCCAGATTTTCATATTTTTCCTTCTTCTCAATTTTCCTTGAGCCAGTCTTGTAGCGCATTTTATTGTTGGTTGGCTTACGGTAGAACTTCTTTTGAAACGCTTTGGTTAGCAGTGCCATCTGCCTTTTCATTTCTTCAATCTCAGAATTTGCAGATGAATCTGAGGTTTCTGATTCGGAAGAGGTACTGCTGACTACTGCCCTTTTCTCCTTTTTCAACTTATATTTGTACTTCTTTTCTGCCAGTAAAGCCAGCGGGTCAGCAGTCTCTTTCTTAGCTTTCTTCTTTCCTGATAATTTCCTCAATACAACCTCTTGGTAGTTATTGAGGTTCTCAAAAATCATATGAAAATCCATTTCTTCAATGTCCTTTGTCTGCTGGATAATCATAGCATACTTCTCCCATTCAGGGTTCAGTACATTTAAGAACTTGACATTTATGTCCAGATAGAACTTTGTCACTCCATTTCTTTTCATTTCACTTACCAAACTCACAAACCTCAGGCAAGTGTTTTCCAGTAGTTCTCCTTCACGAGCTCGAAAATTCTCGAATGTCATCAGACTGTTTCTAGCTCTGTTTGTTGCAGGTCTGTCAGATCCCCTCATAAGTTTACACACTTCATCCCTTATGGATTTGGCAGTTTTTGTGTTTGTGAGACATGTGTAAATATCATTGGGGATTGAGATCAGTAATAATTTCCTGGCAGTTTTATCCCCTAATTTTCTTTTCTTTTGTGCTTCAATCAAGTTGGTAACCTCGACTGTCCTTGGTGGAATCGGGGGATTACCGGTGGGTACTCTAGGGATTGTTTCCATGAACGTGGCTAGTCCTTCTGTTAAGGATTTCAACATTTCTTCTGACAGATCATGAAAACTTATGAATTCCAGATCTTAGGCCTAACGAAGGCAATCGGTGAGATTCAGAATCATAACGCAAATCTTGATAACGAGAATGCCGATCTGAAAAAGATAGTGGAAAAAGTTCAGGAAGAGAACTTAGATTTAAAGACTTTTGTCGCTGATCAGGCAGCTGAGCTAAGATCGATGCGCTCCCTAGTTGAGCAGTTAATGAAAAAAATTCAGGCTCAGGGGGAGACATCCTGTCGTGATCAAGTGGAGCGGCCGAGGGATGATGATAATGAAGATGACCAAGGCAATGATCCCAGCACTCAAAGACAGAATGAGCCGACGTACAACAAAGCGACTTATCTTGCTAACCCGAATCTAAACAGAGGCAACAGGTCTGTACTTACGTACAACCAGAGTTACATGTTTTCGACTCTCAATTTTGTATGATTTTTCTATTCTTTCCATTTTAAGATGTATTTGATGTTGCTATACATCCCCAGAAAGTTTGCATACCTCATTTAGACTCAAAGTTTGTATGTCTTGTACATAAAAATTAAGACCGATTGGTCATACATCTAAGTTAGCGACACGCTTGACTTTTTCTTGAATATTTTATTAGCCTTGAGATTCCCTATATGTATTATGCCTACCAACACATCAAACTAAAATAAAGTATAACACTTAGAATTTTAGGTGCATTATGTGTGAAAGCCTAAACACTTAGAGTTTGTAACGACTGTGCTAATTTTCGTAACTTTGAACCTATGCATCTAAGACTTAACTCTTTTTCTAATATTCTCTTTTTTTTGTATTTTTATGATTTTCTCTCTTTTTTCTTTTGTTTTTCATAAGAAATAGCAATAAAAGAAGATAACCTACTAACTTACTTAAAATAGAAACTATCCTAAATTAGCAGAGTTACCATAAAAAGAGAGAAATACTACAGCTATAAAAGGAAATAAACTACCACTAAGGTCAAATTACTCTGGGTTGCGCATTCCATTTAGTTGAATTAAATATTCAAACCGTGACTTATCAAATGCTTTGGTAAATAAATCAGCATTATTATCGTCCGTTGCCACTTTTACCAATTTGATTAGGTTGTTTTCAGCACAATCACGAATAAAATGATGCCTTATGTCTATGTGCTTTGTTTTACTGTGTTTAACTGGATTGTTAGTTACTGCGATAGTAGACTGGTTATCTATCCTAATAGGAGTTTGAGTATAAGCCAAACCGTAATCCCGCAATTGTTGTTGTATCCACAGAACCTGTGAGCAGCAACTACCAGCAGCAACATACTCGGCCTCGCACGTTGACACGGCTACCGACGTCTGTTTCTTGCATTGCCAGGATACCAATCTCCCTCCTAGGAATTGACAACCTCCAGTTGTTGATTTGCGCGTCAAGCTGCATCCTCCGTAGTCAGAATCCGTGAATGCTTCCAACTCTAGATCTCCCTCCGCGTGATACCAAAGTCCCAGCTTCGGTTTCGACTTGAGGTATCGTAGAATCCGCTTCACAGCTTTCATGTGCATCTCCTTCGGATTAGCTTGAAACATAGCACAAATACACACAGCAAACATGATGTCAGGTCTTGAAGCAGTTAAATACATAAGTGATCCAATCATGGCCCGATATACTGTCGGATCCACATCGGCATCACTTTCAGTGCCCGGTCCGAGATTGTGATTCACTTAAATCGGCGTGCTGAAATGGGCAGTCAATTTTGTTCCTTCCATTCCGAAGCGTTCTAATATGTCATAGACATACTTCGTCTGATGGATAAACATACCATCCTTCTTCTGGTCAACTTGTAACCCCAAAAAGAAAGTTAACTCTCCCATAGCACTCATCTCGAATTTCGACTTCATCACCTTCTCGAAATCTTTGCACATCTGTTCGTCTGATGATCCAAAAATGTTCTCCCTTCCTCTTAACAAACAGAGTACTATCTATCCTACCCCTTTCAAACCCGTTCTCTAATAAATGGTTGGATAGAGTCTCATACCACGCCCTTGATGCTTGATGCAATCCATATAGAGCCATATCTAAGCGATATACTCTATCAGGATATTTTGGATCTGTAAATCCGGGCGGTTGTTCTACATACACCAGCTCCTTCACTTTCCCATATAGGAAAGCACTCTTCACATCTAGTTGATAGACCTTAAAGCCCTTGAAGGAGGCAAAGGCCAGAAACAACCTAATGGCTTCCAGCCTTGCTACTGGCGCAAACACCTCATTGTAATCGATTCCCTCCTCTTGGTTGAAACCCTTTACAACTAACCTAGCCTTGTTGCGAGTGACTATACCCCGATCGTCTCTTTTGCACTTAAAAACCATTTGGTTCCTATGGCAACTTCCCCTCGTGGTAATGGAACTAACTCCCACACTTCTAGTTTCCTAAACTGCGAGAGTTCTTCCTGTATCGCTTCAACCCAGGAGTTATCCTTAAGTGCCATTTGCACATTTTTAGGCTCTACTTGCGATATGAAACATAAAAAGAGACATGTGTGATATGCCTCGGAGTCATTTATCATCGACAATAACACTGTGTTGTTATTTAAACTACTCCTAGTCTTCACACCCTCATTAGGATTTCCTATGATGCTTTCTATAGGATGATTCTTGTTGATCCTAGAGGTCTCTATTTCGTCAACTCTTAGATTATCTCCTAAGTTAGATCCTATTTCACCTAATGGGGGAACTTCCTCAGATTCTACATTTTCCTCCTCGTGGACATTTTCCTCAGAGTTGGAATTTGTTTCCTGAGTCTGGTTCTCAGTTGTAGGTGCTTCTGGAACATTGACTTCTGGAAATCCATCTACAGTCGAAGTAGGCTCGGATGTGGATTCAAACGTAGTCCTCGGAAAGGTATGACCATCGTCATTCAGATGCAACGTCGCCATGTCCTTTTCGATTGTACCTGCATTTCATCCAAAGGAATGTTAAATGACTCAAATAATTTATCATAGTCAAATATCCATTCCGGACCTGTTTGGGGTTCATGTGTATAACTTGTGACTTCAATGTTATACACAATTTCCACTGTACCATTTGTTTTGTTAAAAACCCGTTTGTTTGGTGAGTTCGGCACATAACCTAGGAAGTATCCTTCGTCAGCCTTTTCACCAAACTTCGGTTGATGTTTTGTACGCAATAAAGTGCATGGTACCCCAAACGGTTCGAAGCCAGTTAAATTAGGTGGCCGTTTATTCAAAATTTCATAACAGGTTTTGTTCAAAGATTTGATAGTTAGGACCCGGTTTAAAATGTGACATGCGGTATTCACTGCCTCCCCTCAAAACATGGTAGGAAGCTTTGAATCCGACAACATAGTCCTAGCTGCCTCAATCAGTGTCCTGTTTTTACGTTCGGCGACCCCATTTTGTTGAGGCTCATATGGTGCACTAAATTGATGCTCTATGCCCTTTGAGAGGCAATATACACCAACTACAGTGTTTTTGAACTCGGTTCCATTATCACTACGTATCCTTTTAGCCCGTGTTCCGTAGGAATTCTCCACTTGGTCTAAGAACCCGATGACCTTGGCAGCCGTCTCGTCCTTTGTACCTAGAAAGAAAACCCAAGAAAATCGTGAGAAATCGTCAGTGATAACCAAACAATACCAACTACCTCCTATACTCCTTTTGTTGATTGGGCCGAAAAGGTCCTTGTGCAACAAATCGAATGTTGAGGTTATGGAGTTTTGCGTCTTGGACTTGTGTGTCTTCTTATGTTGTTTGCCCTTCTTGCATGGCAGACACTTGTCCTCAAACTGAAACTCTTCATAGGCACACCTTGCACCAATCCATTTTTCGTTATGTAGTTCATTTTTCTTAGGTGCAAGTGAGCCATGCGTCTGTGCCACAACACTGATTCCGTCTCCGAAGCTTTGGATAACAAACAGATTGGCCCCATCGAAGTCTCCGGCTTGTTCATATCAAGCATGTACAAGTCATTCTTCCTTGGTGCCCGCATCAATACCCATTCTTCAGGAATCTTGAATCCCGGTTTTAGCACTAACGCTTCAGTGTCAGTGAACAACACTGAATTCTTCTTGTCACAGATTTGAGATACACTAATGAGATTGTGAACCAGTTTATCAACGTGATAAACTTGGTCCAACTTGATCATCCCATTAGTGACCACTCCGGTACCCGTGATGTTTCCTCCCTTGTTACCCGCGAATGATACAAATCCCCGATTCCCACCCTTGAAGTCTGTAAGGAGACTTCTTTCCCTGTCATGTGCCTGGAGCATCCACTGTCAATGAACCTGGCTCTGATACAACTTGTAAGGTCTACCAAACACAGATCTATCTAGAGCTGCACGAACTACACAAGCACGAGCCTATGAACTAATTCTCTCTGAAACAACACTAACACTGATGATAAACTCGAAATCGCTTAATGCTTAATCACTCTCGAATTCTACAAAAAGTCTAATAATATTTCGAGTCTATCCCTAATTATAGAGGCTAATTTGAGTCTGTCATGGGCCAAACTCGAATCCAGCCCAAGGCCCATTCGAGTTTGTCCCATCTGACATTCTCGAATCTTCCTAAGTGGTCATATTCGAATCTGTACAAGTGACTCATTCGAATCTGACCAGATTCGAATCCTAGTCCTTAGAGATTTCGAATTTACCTTTTCACATAATTGACTAACTATTGAAACTTATGTTTTTACCTTATGATTGATTTTATCTTTGATCTTCATGTTTGAACTACTTGTAAAACGTTACATTAAGTTCAAACATACAAACAATAATAAATATCAAACATATATAAACATATATATCAAACACTTACTAAAACACAATGTTGGATCACTTAGACTGCTATCGTCACATAGGGTGTACCAACAGAAATTCAGGTACCATCAGAAATATGGATCTTGTTAACCTGTATGGATCATTACTGAATGATGAGCAGTCAAGGCAACAATAGAGAAATGCCTTGGAAATGTCTAAGGGAGGTCCAGCCTTTTGTGGCCAGTGTGAAACAACCTGTAAGTCAGGGGAGTGATGTGTTCACTCAACCTGATGAACAGGCTGATGATAAGGAGGAAGTGTCTGATGAGGAAGACAATGCAGATCTTGCTGAACTGGATGATGAGCAAATGATAGCCATGCTTGTCAAAAGGTTCAACAAGAAAAGGTTTGGAAGAAACATGCTGCAGGGAAGCTCAAGTGCTGTTAAAAAGAAGGCATTTGATAAGACCAAAGCCGAGTGCTTCAAATGTGGCAAACCTGGCCATATAGCTGTTGACTGTGTGTCAAAAGCTGTTGGTCAGTCATCCAAACCACACAAGACAAACAGGGATGATGGCTATAGGGTTAAGTATCTTATGGCTATGGCCAAGCTGAGGAAGTTGGAATACTCAGTGGTTTCCAACCGGCAAAAGGGACTCACGGCTGAGACTTGTGACTGGGAGGAGTCTGATTCATCATCGGATGAAGAAGACAATCACTGTCTGATGGCCAACACTGATGTCCCATCAACAAGCAACTTCAAACAGGATCTGGCTGAAGCTGAAGCTTTTGGCAGCTTGGAGAAATGGAACCCTACAATGATGTATAAGGTACAAAATTTTATGGATTACAGTTTTGAAGAAAAAGTTAAAATGTTTGAATATATGCTTGTTGATCTGAAAGCTGCTGTTGAGAAGCATACTGTTTTATTATCTTAAATCTCTAAGCTTAAAACTGATCTTGAAACAAAATCCAGTAAACTGGACAGTTTCCATAAGTTGGAAACTGAGCTTGATGAATTAAAACACATCAACTCTATCTTGTTGGAAGAAAAGAGAGAAACAGATATAAAACATGCTAAGCTTCACAAGATAGTTGACTCATGGTGCCAATCTGCAGAAAAAGTCAGCCACTGCATAAGTCAGCAAATCCCTGCACAAATCCAAGCCTATCTTGGAGGGGATCTTGACACAGCATCTTCCATTGTTGAGATTATTAATCTGAAAGAAGACTTGTCCACTCTTGGTGAGCTTCCAAACACTTTTATTCAAAAAGTGAATGGTAAACTAATCTCAACAAACAGGTTTGTCAGGCCTCAAAACACTGACAGCTCGTGTGAACCTAGCTCAAAAGCTGCTGATGAAATAAGTTCTCCATCAAATCAGCTTGCTCAGTGCTCCGCTGATTCACACAAGCAAAAGAAAGGAAAGCATGTCCAAACTGCAGTTGTGGACACCAAGCCTGTTGACAAAACAGGCTTTGGATCTAAAGCTGATGGAAAAAGGCATACTAATCCTTTTAATGCTGAACATTTTGAAAATAAGTTTTCAAAAGGTAAGCAGTCTGCTTTTAACAAGGGTAAGTCTCATGTTAAAGGCAAACCTGCTGTGATTTCAAATAAGTTTTCTAATCATAGTGATAAACTAGTTTTAAATGAAAATAAGTTTTTCAAAACCAGAAATAATGATTATGTTGATAGGCAGCATCAATCACATCTCAGGAAGGACAAAGGCAAAGCCATTGTTCAGCCTGAGAGATTTGGGAATAAGTTTCCTAAACCTGTGGAAGTTCAAAAGCCAATTAAGCTTCTTATCTTTGACATCTGTCCTCCTAAAAAGAGGAAAGAAGAGACAGGCAAAGCTGTTGCTATTGAACCTTCCACTCAAGCTGTTGATTCATCAAATAGTAATAAATTTGCTAAACCAGCTGATAGAATCTACAGAAATAATTCAGAATATGTTTCTGAAAAGTCTTCTTCCAAAAATGCTAAGAGGAGAAAATGCTATAAATGTGGAATGAAGACACATCTGGCCAAAGACTGTCCTGAAACTGAGGACATGAGGCCTGCTGACTCTGATGGTTCCCTCACAGCTAACATAAATAGTGTTGGAAACATCTTAGTCAATGAGAGTGGTGTCTAAACTGATACCATTTAAATAGGGAATATTAGTGTTGATATCTCAAGCCCATCAACAAATGTTGATGAAGTAGGAGAACTCATCTCTGTGATGAGTACCCCTAAAAATGACTAATATTCTTCTTGTCACTCTGCAGGAAAAACAACCATCCTAGGTTTGGTACTTGGACAGTGGCTGCTCAGGGCACATGACAGGTTGTAAGGACCTGCTGAGTGATCTCAAGCCTGAAAAAGGGCCAAAAGTCACATTTGGTGACAATGTACAGGGATCCACTGAGGGATATGGAACTCTTAAAGCTGGTGCTGCAGTGTTCAAAAGAGTAGCCTATGTGGTTGGACTGAAACATAACCTTGTAAGCATAAGTCAACTGTGTGATGCTGGCTACAAGGTTAACTTTGATGAGCACCTGGGTTACATATTGGATCCCCAAGGCAAAGTTGTGCTATGTTCTCAACGAAAGAAAGGTGTATATGTTGTGGACATGCAATCTGCTGATCCCACAACTGAAACCTGTTTTCTCACAAGAACAAATGCAGATCTAAATTGGCTATGGCACAGAAGGCTATCACAGGTTTGCCTTCTATGACTTTTGCTAAGGATAGACTATGCACAGCTTGTGAGAAAGGCAAGCAGAGGAAATCATCTTTTAAATACAAACATAATTTTTCTATTGATACTCCTCTCTTCTTAATCCTCATGGACTTGTTTGGACCTATCAATGTCCCAAGTCTAGGAGGAAGAAGATACACTCTAGTAATGGTTGATGAGTTCTCCAGGTACACATGGGTTACCTTCCTGAAGAGCAAAGGAGAGACTGCAAGAGAAATTATTGGATTTGTGAAAAAGATGGAAATGCTGAACTCTGCCCAAGTGAAGCAGCTTAGAAGTGATCATGGTACTGAATTCAGAATCAGTACTCTTGAAGACTTCTGTGAAGAGAAAGGAATCACTCAAAACTTTTCAGCTGTAAGAACTCCACAACAAAATGGAGTTGCTGAAAGGAGAAACCGAACTCTCATTGAAGCTGCTAGAACCATGCTATGTGCATCAGGTTTACCTTCATCATTCTGGGCTGAAGCTGTTAACACTGCCTGCTTCACCCAAAACAGATCCTTAGTGGTGAAAAGTTTCAACAAGACTCCCTATGAGCTGCTCAAAGGGAGGAAACCACATTGTCAGTTACTTCCATGTGTTTGGGTGTCGCTGCTTAATTCTGAATCAAAGGGACCAACTGGCAAAGTTTGAACCAAAAGCTGATGAAGGTGTGTTTGTTGGCTACTCTGCTATCTCCAAAGCCTACAGAGTGTACAACAACAAAAGAAATGTGATAGATGAATCTATCAATGTCACCTTTGAAGAGTCCAAGAATGCTTCCACCAAAGCTGATCCTGAATCAGTTTCAGGAGAATTAAACTTTGATGATCTCATGCATTCAAACGGTGAAGAGGACTCAAAAGCTTCCACTACATCCAATGTGGAACCTGTTAATCATGTTGGGCATGATGATGATTATGTCAATACAACCTGTGTGAATAAGTGTACTGACTTAATTACAACTGCATGTCCTGAACCTATCAATGCTGATTTTCCTGGTTCCTCTGCTGATATGTTCAACAGTGGTCAGTCATGTTCAACAAGTGAACAGGCTCAAGACAACAGTGTGTCTGAAAATATTGAGAGCTGTTCAACAGGACCTGCTAAAACTGCTGATAAATCAGGAGAATCCTCATTGAAGAATGATCCTAAGTGGATCAGATGTCACCCCAATGATCAAATAATTGGTGACATCAACAAAGGGGTACAAACAAGGTGGGACAGCTTAGGGAACTTCTGTATGTTCTCCAGTTTTGTTTCACTAATGGAGCCAAAGAAGGTGGATGAAGCACTAAAAGATGCCAACTGGATCACTGCCATGCAAGAAGAACTCAATCAGTTTGAGAGAAACAAGGTATGGAAGCTGGTCCCTGCTCCTAAAGGTAAAACTATAATTTGCACTAAATGGGTTTTCAGGAATAAGATGGATGAGCAAGGTCATGTCATTAGAAATAAGGCAAGACTGGTTGCTCAGGGTTATACACAGGAGGAAGGAATTGACTATGATGAGACATTTTCTCTTGTGGCCAGGCTAGAAGCAATTCGTTTGTATCTAGCCTACGCTGCTCATAAGAGCATTAAGGTATTTCAAATGGATGTGAAGAGTGCATTTTTAAATGGGAAGCTGCAAGAAGAAGTTTATGTCAAGCAGCCTCCAGGTTTTGAAAATGAACAACATCCAGGTTTTGTCTATAAGTTGGACAAAGCTCTCTACGGTCTCAAACAAGCCCCTAGAGCCTGGTATGACACTCTTACTGAATTCCTTATGAGCAATGGGTATTCCAGAGGTAAAGTGGATACCACACTGTTCATAAAGAAGGTGAAGCCTGATATTATGTTTGCCACCTGTTTGTGTGCTAGGTTCCAAGCTGATCCAAAGGAATCTCATCTAGCTGCTATTAAAAGAATCTTCAGATACCTAAAGGGCACATCAGGTTTGGGTCTTTGGTATCCCAAAGACTCAAGTCTTGAACTAACAGGGTATTCAGATTCAGATTTTGCAGGCTGCAGGCTAGATAGGAAAAGCACAACAGGTGGATGTCAACTCCTTGGTGGTAAGTTGATAAGTTGGTGAAGCAAGAAGCAGAACTCAGTGTCTACTTCTACTGCTGAAGCTGAGTACATTGCTGCTGGAAGCTGCTGTGGGCAGATTCTGTGGATGCAGCATCAGCTTGAAGACTATGGGCTTGTGTATAGGAAAACTCCTATTTTGTGTGATAACACAAGTGCCATAGCCATTTCCAACAATCCAGTATTTCATTCAAGAACAAAGCATATTGAGGTCAGACATCACTTCATCAGGGATCATATTCAGAAAGGTAATGTGGAGGTAAGTTTTATTTCCACTAATGAACAGCTTGCAGACATTTTCACCAAACCTCTTGATGAAACCAGGTTTAATTACCTTGTCAGCAAGCTGGGCACGTTAAACAAAAGTGACTAAGTGTCCTCAAAGGTCTAACACTTTTTACGTCTCACACTGCTCAAGTTTTCTCAAAACAGCTTAGACAGAACAGGTTTTGCATATTCTGTACTTAGTCATTATTCTGAATCCTTGAACACCTTGAACATACAACAGGCTGAACAATAACAGTTTATATGTCCAGCCTGCTCTGATGGTCCATTCTCCACCCTGCTCACTCCTTCACACTGATCTACATGACATTGTCTTGTTTCATGTTCAACTAGTGAACACAACCTGATCTTACATTGGAGCACAGCTTGAAAGCACAGTGTGAAGAGTAAACAGCTTGAAGAATGAACAGCTTGTAATGATTCTACTCATCACAGGTTTGACCAACAGCTTAGACCAACAGTTTTTAACTACCTTTCTTCACAATTAAGTTACTTAATTTCTGCTTTTATTTAACTTAATTACTGCGGATAATGTGGGTTACGTGTGTTAGTGATTAGAAAGGGCTCAAGTGGTCTGACAAACGGTCTGACATTGACAACCGTTCCGTTTTCCGTTAACGACTTTTTCAAATCAACCGCCCAAATGTTTCTCTATCATACCCACTCACATTCAAATCCTATAAATACCCCCTACTGTTTCATCTTCGTCTTCCTCACTATTTCCAGAAATCCTCAAGAACCCTAAATCTAAGCGTCTTATGCTTCTCAAAATCCCAAACATTCACAAATGGCTCAAAGAAATACCCCCTTTCTTCCAGTATTCGTTGGTGATGATGTAGTTAAACACTCATCGGTTACCACAATGCTGACCATCAAACCCACCAACTACATTGCCAACCTAACCATTCCCAAAAACTATGTGGGGAAGGGTTATGAACATATGGTGGAGTTTCTCAAAGTTCATCCGTTGAACTATGCTATGACTGCCACTCCTGGTGTCCTGTACCAGGAGATGGTGTACGAGTTTTGGAACACCTGTGCCTACAACCCGAACACCAAAGTCATTAAGGGCACTATTCTAAATGGGACTCAGACCATTGAAATAACGACTGATCTTCTCAGGGAGGTTCTTCATCTGCCAACTGCTGACCCATATGACATGCCTCAACCTGAAGATGATCAAATGGGCAATCTGCTACGCTTCTGTGGTGTGGCAGAACCCAAAATCGGAGCAACATTGTTTAGGAAGGATTTGTCTCCGACCTACAGTTTTCTCTTTGCCTCATTGGTGATGTGCTTCGGAAGTAAGGTTGGTTCATTTGACCAACTCAGCCATGATGAAGTCCCCATTGTTCTACAGCTGGTGGATGGGACAACAATTGACATGGCCAAATGGATTTTTCTGAATTTGAGGGGCCTGGTACAACAAGAAAACCGTCCAGCTGCTGTTCGGTATCCAAGGTTTCTGAGCCTCATCTTCAAGCATCATTGTGGTGAGCAATTATATAACTCTCAGCCTTTACTTAAGACTGCTGCATTCCCTATCATAGGGAATAGAGTTTTCTATACACCTGTTCTACCCAATGAGCCCCCTCTATCTACTCCAATGAGGAGGTTACTAGGGTTAGTGGAAGGACCTTCTGATGTGAGGGTTGCTCCCAAAGCTGCTCCCAAGGCAAAATCCAAAGCTAGGTCCAAGTTTGTTAAAAGGACCCTGGCAACTACTGAAGCTGGGCCTGCTCACAAAAAGGCCAAAACAGCTCAGCCTGAGTCTGCTTCCTTAGCCTCTGTGGCTGAGGGGGAGCAGGCTCCTCACCCTGGTTCATTTGTTGAACCTGAAGCCTTTGTGGCACCTGAGACCATGGAACAGGCCAACCCAACTGTTCCTGACCCAGTCTCACACCCTGTCCAAACAGAACCCATCACCTCTCCACAATCACCCACTGCATCCATCCAATACCAACGCAAATCACTCACCAAAAAGAAAACAACCCAAACCACCAGCTCCACTGTTCCCTCTCAACAGGCTTCAGTTGTAAGAGAAGCCACCCCAGCTGCCTCTCCTATTTTGGGAGAAGGTTCAGCACAATTGGAGCCTGCTTCACTCCAACCTGTGTCTACCCAGAGTCAGCCTAAACCCTCTGGTTCGTCCCAACAGGAGCCAATTGTACAAATGGAGACAGCCACCTCAACTATTCCAGCCTCCCAACAGGCTGAGAATATTGAAAGACAAGAGTCCTCTCCACTCCATACTATGTCCACACTGTACCCACTTCATACTTCTCTATACCTTGAGTCTGCACGAGGTGTTCACACTGCTGGTTTAAACCAATCAGCAAATCAGCCTCAATCTTCTGTTCCCTATGATACAGCTGTTCAACACCAAACAGCTGCTGAGGGACTAACATCCCAAGCTGATGAACCTCAGGGAACATACCATCCCTTGGCTGAGGCTGCCCCTTCTATGCAAACTCCATCAGCAGGTTTCACCACTGCTGATGTTGAAATGCATATCCCATCTCCCCATGATGAGGTGCTTTTACACCAAGGCACTGCAGAGGGAACACCCACTGGCCTTAATGAAGGTGTTGCAACACAAGCATCATCTGAAAGGCCCCCAACATCAACCCCTTCTCCTAATGATGCAGCTACTGCCACTGCTGAGGGACCCTTTGACCCCTCCAAGCTGGGCCACATTACTTTTGCCCAGGCTATGGAGCTTCTTTCAAATGTTCCTCTTCCCTCTCCATCACAGCCTCATACACCAGCCTCATCCTCTTCATCTCCCTCAACACAATCTAAACAGTCCACCCATACACCTCCACTCCTTAGACCTGCCATTGAAGGATCAGCTTACACTGCTGACCAACAAAGTTAGTTCTTTAGAATCCTCCATGACCTCTCTAGCTTCTCTCATTTCAGACTCTGTGTCTGAACAGCTTAAGGGATTCTTTGATCTGTTCAAAGATTCTTTCCCAGCCACTCCACAACCTGACAACTCTCCACAGCTGCTTGCACTCACTGCACAGCTGCAAAGTGTCTCTACTTCCCTTTCCTCTATTTTCTCACTCCAACAGGACTCTGTGTCCTCAATGGCAGCTATATCTCAACAGTTGTCATCTCTCCTAACTCCTTGCAATTCTACCCTTCCTGCCACCTTGGCCAGCTTGAGCACTGTCATTGGCTCCCTATCCAATTCTGTGTCATCAGACCTTGCTGATGTGCAAGATTCTCTTGAACTACATCTTGCACAGCTTCAAAGCCTGTTGTTCACAGCTTCTGATAGGGAAAACATTGTCAAGCTGACTTCTTTTGCTGACACCCAGGCCTCTTCTCTTCAAACATGTCTTTTCCAGCTTGCAGAGGTCAAGGACAACCTGGCCTTCTTAGTGAATAGTCTTGTTGGCCCCAAGCCTGCTTCCGAAACTGCTGGCAAGCCTGCTGACTTCGTGTCTTCAAGCATACCAGGTGTTGAAGGTGCTGGTACATCTCCTTGAAAGGGGGAGAAGTCATCTGCCTAGAAGACTAAGTCTAAGGGGGAGAAGACTTCTTCTCCTTAGGAGAAATCAGTGCCTGCAATACCCACTGGTCAACCAGCAGGAGCATCTGAAACAGGCACAATGGAAGGTGCTTCCCAAGCTGCTCAGCCTACTCAGGCTGAATCTCCAAACCCTGCTCAGTCTAAGGGGGAGGAATTCATTCCTGAGGACAGGCTAAGTAGCAGAAGGAGGCATCTGATTCTTCAAGAAGAAGAAGAAGAAGAAGAGGAAAGTCCTGAAGCTGCTGTCACTACAGCAGCTAAAGGAAAAGAAAAAGCAGCATTTGATCCTCAACAGCAGAAAGCAGCAGAGATTAAATTTCACAAAGCCAGGGCTAAAGAAATGGGTCTTCCCATGCACAAATACTTTGAGTTCAGAGAAGAACAGCTTCAAGCCCTGGAAGCTCTAAGGAAAGAAGAAGAATTCTACCAAAGCTGCTAAGTCTTTTGCACTTCAAGAGGCAAGAAAAGTTAAAATGCCTTCTTTGGACGTGCAAAAGAAATTAATGGAAGCTGCTAAGGGATCAGCAGGAGAGAAGGAAGTAGAAAAGGGTGCTCAGGTCTCTGTGACCAAAACACAAGTACCTACTGCAAGAGCCCAGTTCCACTTTGACAACTTGGCAAGAAGAAAATTTCAGGATGTTGCTGATAGAAGGCTTGCCAAGGAAGCAATTGTCAAAGTTGTTCCCATATCAAGAAAAGGCTGTCAGTGGAAGTTGAAAATAACCAGAATGGGTGTAACAAGCCCATACCTAGAGACGTATGACTACACTGATGTTGCACAGATGGGGTACAGGGAATGGGTTGAGTTGGCAGTTGCTCTGAGTGAGTCTATGTCAGAAACGGCTAAGACTATCAGGGCATATGTTAAGAAGCTGATGGTGAGAGTAAAGAATCTTGGCTTGATCTCAAAAGAAGTTAGTGAAGGTGTCTATGACACAACCAAAATAAAGGTCAGGAGGACAAGGAAAGACACTGAGCTTGAACAACTCCTCATCTTAATTGAACAAGGTGACTACGCTGTTGAGATGAAGGGAGTTGACTACAGCTTGCCTAGTGGAGTAGAGTTTGAAGATAGCAAGATCATTGAAGAGGCTGAGCTGGAGGCATTTTTTGTAGATCCCTTAACTAAGAAGAATTGCTTTCAGAGAGCATCAGATCTATACAAGGTGGATCTGAGACAGCTTTTTGCCTTCAGACTTGCAGTTTCATTTAGGCAGTCAAGCAGGTGGAGAGCAGCCGTCTGGGATCAGCTCAGAGGCTTTTATGAAAGAGATGAACTTGAAGATCCCAAGTTTATGTTCATCAGAAGTGAAATTCGAGAACTTGAGGATACAAGGGAGGAACTTGAAAAGATGTTTGAAGGTCCTCCTCCACTATAGTAAAGTCCATCTACCATCTGGGTAGGTGAAGAATGGAAGCTGTCCATTAGTTGGACAGGCTTACCATTATCTGCTCCCAACACAAACCTGTTGATGCATTTGAAGGTTGAATATAAGGCCTATTATATGCCTTATTGAAACCTGAAAATGATTTGCAATATCAGCCTAAAGCTGTTCTATATGTTGCATGTGTTGCAACAAAGACAGTTTGTCCAAGCTGTTCAGTCTGTTGAACAGGCTGGACATAAACTGTCTACGCTGCTCTACACTGGTGAGCAGCTTGGGCAGTTTACAAGTGTTTTGTTCTTTGTGAACAGATGCTGTTCTTTGTGAATAGGCTAAACACTTTATGGAATATGTTTCCAAGTCCTCATGTATTGTTTTTGACTAAAAGATCAGTTTATAAAGTTGAAGACAAAGTAGAAAACAGAACTGCTCAGCCTGCCCAAGCTGTTCTGTCACATGAAGACAAAAGGATATTTGAAAAAGGGTGACAGACCTTTTTCTTATATCAAAATAGGCCTTAACAAAGGAAGAAAGACGCAAAGTTGACATTCCTTATTTAGTTAAAGCCAATGCAACAGTAGACAAAAAGAAAAGACAAAAGTTATGCCCACATGAAGACAAGTCTGCTTTTCAGAATGTGCAGAAAAGTTTATGTTCTCTTTTCAACAAGACTTTCCCTTTTTCCTTTCGTCCAATGAAGAAGCTTCACTTAGATCCTCTGAGTGAGTATAAAAGGAAACTTCCAAGGATTGAAAAGATAAGCCAAAAAGCTAAGTGCTGAAGCCAAGAGTGAACATGCATTCAAGTGTGTCTATCATGCATGCAGGTCTGCTTGAATAAAACAGTGCTTTGTGTCTAAGCTGTTCTTATTGAAGCTGTTTCTTTGAGTCTTGTAAACACAGTGAGTGATTCTTAGTGAGTGTATTCATTGTAACTAGTTTAAGTCTGTCTTAGATTAGTTAAAACACTGTTCTATCTGTCATCGCAGCTTGAACATTTCCGCAGTCAAGCTTGTTTGTAATTAACAATTGTTGTTAAAACATACAAACATTGAGAAAATAGTGTGTAGTTTTTAAATTGTTGTATTCACCCTCCCTCTACAGCTTAAGGCTATACACTTGGGAAACCTCTCGGGACCTATATTAGGCTCAAAAAGGCCTCAGTCAAACCTGTTCCGCATCTGAGGGGGAGATTCTTAATCAAACCTGTTGATGCATTTGAAGGTTGAATTTAAGGCCTGTTATATGCTTTATTGAAACCTGAAAATGATTTGCAATATCAACCCAATGCTGTTCTATATGTTGCATGTGTTGCAACAAAGACAGTTTGTCCAAGCTGTTCAGTCTGCTGAACAGGCTGGACATAAACTGTCTACGGTGCTCTACACTGGTGAGCAGCTTGGGCAGTTTACAAGTGTTTTGTTCTTTGTGAACAGAACCTGTTCTTTGTGAACAGGTTAAACACTTTATGGAATATGTTTCCAAGTCCTCATGTATTGTTTTTGACTAAAAGATCAGTTTATAAAGTTGAAGACAAAGTGGAAAACAGAACTGCTCAGCCTGCCCAAGCTGTTCTGTCACATGAAGACAAAAGGATATTTTAAAAAGGGTGACAGACCTTTTTCTTATATCAAAATAGGCCTTAACAAAGGAAGAAAGACGCAAAGTTGACATTCCTTATTTAGTTAAAGCCAATGCAACAGTAGACAAAAAGAAAAGACAAAAGTTCTGCCCACATGAAGACAAGTCTGCTTTTCAGAATGTGCAGAAAAGTGTATGTTGTCTTTTCAACATGACTTTCCCTTTTTCCTTTCGTCCAATGAAGAAGCTTTACTTAGATCCTCTGAGTGAGTATAAAAGGAAACTTCCAAGGATTGAATAGATAAGCCAAAAATCTAACTGTTGAAGCCAAGAGTGAACGTGCATTCAAGTGTGTCTTTCATGCATGCAGGTCTGCTTGAATAAAACAGTGCTTTGTGTCTAAGCTGTTCTTATTCAAGCTGTTTCTTTGAGTCTTATAAACACAGTGAGTGATTCTTAGTGAGTGTATTCATTGTAACTAGTTTAAGTCTGTCTTAGATTAGTTAAAACATTGTTGTATCTGTCATCTCAGCTTGAACATTTCTGTAGTCAAGCTTGTTTGTAATTAACAATTGTTGATAAAACATACAAACATTGAGAAAACAGTGTGTAGTTTTTAAATTGCTGTATTCACCCTCCCTCTACAGCTTAAGGCTATACACTTGGGAAACCTCTCGGGACCTATGTTAGGCTCAAAAAGGCCTCAGTCAAACCTGTTCTGCATCTGAGGGGGAGATTCTTAATCAAACCTGTTGATGCATTTGAAGGTTGAATTTAAGGCCTGTTATATGCCTTATTGAAACCTGAAAATGATTTGCAATATCAACCCAAAGCTGTTCTATATGTTGCATGTGTTGCAACAAAGACAGTTTGTCCAAGCTGTTCAGTCTGCTGAACAGGCTGGACATAACTGTCTACGCTGCTCTACACTGGTGAGCAGCTTGGGCAGTTTACAAGTGTTTTGTTCTTTGTGAACAGAACCTGTTCTTTGTGAATAGGCTAAACACTTTATGTAATATGTTTCCAAGTCCTCATGTATTGTTTTTGACTAAAAGATCAGTTTATAAAGTTGAAGACAAAGTGGAAAGCAGAACTGCTCAGCCTGCCCAAGCTGTTCTGTCACATGAAGACAAAAGGATATTTGAAAAAGGGTGACAGACCTTTTTCTTATATCAAAATAGGCCTTAACAAAGGAAGAAAGACGCAAAGTTGACATTCCTTATTTAGTTAAAGCCAATGCAACAGTAGACAAAAAGAAAAGACAAAAGTTCTGCCCACATGAAGACAAGTCTGCTTTTTAGAATGTGCAGAAAAGTTTATGTTGTCTTTTCAACAAGACTTTCCCTTTTTCCTTTCGTCCAATGAAGAAGCTTTACTTAGATCCTCTGAGTGAGTATAAAAGGAAACTTCCAAGGATTGAATAGATAAGCCAAAAATCTAACTGCTGAAGCCAAGAGTGAACGTGCATTCAAGTGTGTCTTTCATGCATGCAGGTGTGCTTGAATAAAACAATGCTTTGTGTCTAAGCTGTTCTTATTCAAGCTGTGTCTTTGAGTCTTATAAACACAGTGAGTGATTCTTAGTGAGTGTATTCATTGTAACTAGTTTAAGTCTGTCTTAGATTAGTTAAAACACTGTTGTATCTGTCATCTCAGCTTGAACATTTCCGCAATCAAGCTTGTTTGTAATTAACAATTGTTGATAAAACTTACAATCATTGAGAAAATAGTGTGAAGTTTTTTAAATTGGTGTATTCACCCCCCCTCTACAGCTTAAGGCTATATACTTGGGAAACCTCTCGGGACCTACAACTGGTATCAGAGCAGTTTAGAGTGTGTGTCATTCTAGATCTCTCATTCTCCCAAAGTTTCCTTGGACAACATTGCTGCAAGTTCTCATACTATGACAATGGCTCAATGGGCAAACCTCCAAAGTTCAATCATTAGAATTTCTCTGGTTGGAAGTGCAGAATTATGCTCTACTTAGAGAATCTGGATGTGCAATTACCAGAGATTCTAATGGAGGGTCCCTATGTACCAACCTCTGTTACAATTATAACTCCTGCTATTGAAGGAGCTGCTCCTGAAATCAGAACATTTGAGAAAGCAAAAGCTGAATGGTCTGATGAAGACAAAAGACTGGTGGCTCTTGATGCAAAGGCCAGAAATAACCTGGTTATCTCTCTGCCTGATGATGTGTTCAAACAGGTTGAGAAGATGAAGACTGCAAAGGATATGTGAGATACTTTATGTACCGTCTATGATAGACCCACAATCACACTGGATAACAGGATCAATAATCTTGTTAGACAGTATGAACTCTTCTTTGCAAAACCAAAGGAGACTCTCACAGAAACCTACATCAGGTTTACTGCTCTTGTTAATGATCTCAAAGCTGTTGGGATCACCAAGGACGGCCTGACTCAGGTGAACAAATTCTTAGACATCCTGCCTGAAGAGTGGAATTATTTTTCTACAATCATAAGAAATTCAGGTACCATCAGAAGTATGGATCTTGTCAACCTGTATGGATCATTACTGAATGATGAGCAGTCAAGGCAACAAAAGAGAAATGCCTTGGAAATGTCTAAGAGAGGTACAGCCTTTGTGGCCAGTGTGAAACAACCTATAAGTCAGGTGAGTGATGTGTTCACTCAACCTGATCAACAGGCTGATGATAAGGAGGAAGTGTCTGATGAGGAAGACAATGCAGATCTTGCTGAACTGGATGATGAGCGAATGATAGCCATGCTTGTCAAAAGGTTCAACAAGAAAAGGTTTGGAAGAAACATGCTGCAGGGAAGCTCAAGTGCTGTTAAAAAGAAGGCATTTGATAAGACCAAAGCTGAGTGCTTCAAATGTGGCAAACCTGGCCATATAGCTGTTGACTGTGTGTCAAAAGCTGTTAGTCAGTCATCCAAACCACACAAGACAAACAGGGATGATGGCTATAGGGTTAAGTATCTTATGGCTATGGCCAAGCTGAGGAAGTTGGAAAACTCAGTGGTTTTCAACCGGCAAAAGGGACTCATGGCTGAGACTTGTGACTGGGAGGAGTCTGATTCATCATCTGATGAAGAAGACAATCACTGTCTGATGCCCAACACTGATGTCCCGTCAACAAGCAACTTCAAACAGGATCTGGCTGAAGCTGAAGCTTTTAGCAGCTTGGAGAACTGGAACCCTACAATGATGTATAAGGTACTAAATTTTATGGATTACAGTTCTGAAGAAAAAGTTAAAATGTTTGAATATATGCTTGTTGATCTGAAAGCTGCTGTTGAGAAGCATACTGTTTTATTATCTGTAATCTCTAAGCTTAAAACTGATCTTGAAACAAAATCCAGTAAAATGGACAGTTTCCATAAGTTGGAAACTGAGCTTGATGAATTAAAACACATCAACTCTATCTTACTGGAAGAAAAGAGAGAAACAGATATAAAACATGCTAAGCTTCAAAAGATAGTTGACTCTTGGTGCCAATCTGCACAAAAAGTCAGCCACTGCATAAGTCAGCAAATCCCTGCACAAATCCAAGCCTATCTTGGAGGGGATCTTGACACAGCAGCTTCCATTGTTGAGATTAATAATCTGAAAGAAGACTTGTCCACTCTTGGTGAGCTTCCAAACACTTTTATTCAAAAAGTGAATGGTAAACTAATCTCAACAAATAGGTTTGTCAGGCCTCAAAACACTGACAGCTCGTGTGAACCTAGCTCAAAAGCTGCTGATGAAATAAGTTCTCCATCAAATCAGCTTGCTAAGTGCTCCGCTGATTCACACAAGCAAAAGAAAGGAAAGCATGTCCAAACTGCAGCTGTGGACACCAAGCCTGTTGACAAAACAGGCTTTGGATCTAAAGCTGATGGAAAAAGGCATACTAATCCTTTTAATGCTGAACCTTTTAAAAATAAGTTTTCAAAAGGTAAGCAGTCTGCTTTTAACAAGGTAAGTCTCATGTTAAAGGCAAACCTGCTGTGATTTCAAATAAGTTTTCTAATCATAGTGATAAACTAGTTTTAAATGAAAATAAGTTTTTCAAAACCAGAAATAATGATTATGTTGATAGGCAGCATCAATCACATCTCAGGAAGGACAAAGGCAAAGCCATTGTTCAGCCTGAGAGATTTGGGAATAAGTTTCCTAAACCTGTGGAGTTCAAAAGCCAATTAAGCTTCCTATCTTTGACATCTGTCCTCCTAAAAAGAGGAAAGAAGAGACAGGCAAAGTTGTTGCTATTGAACCTTCCACTCAAGCAGTTGATTCATCAAATAGTAATAAATTTGCTAAACCTGCTGATAGAATCAACAGAAATAATTCAGAATATGTTTCGGAAAAGTCTTCTTCCAAAAATATTAAGAGGAGAAAATGCTATAAATGTGGAATGAAGACACATCTGGCCAAAGACTGTCCTGAAACTGAGGACATGATGGTTCCCTCACAGCTAACATAAACAGTGTTGGAATCATCTTAGTCAATGATTATGGTGTCCAAACTGATACCATTCAAATAAGAAATATTAGTGTTGATATCTCAAGCCCATCAACAAATGTTGATGAAGTAGGATAACTCATCTCTGTGATGAGTTCCCCTAAAAATGAGTAATATTCTTCTTGTCACTCTGCAGGAAAAACAACCATCCCAGGTTTGGTACTTGGACAGTGGCTGCTCAGGGCACATGACAGGTTGTAAGGACCTGCTGAGTGATCTCAGGCCTGAAAAAGGGCCAAAAGTCACATTTGGTGACAATGTTCAGGGATCCACTGAGGGATATGGAACTCTTAAAGCTGGTGCTGCAGTGTTCAAAAGAGTAGCCTATGTGGTTGGACTGAAACATAACCTTGTTAGCATAAGTCAACTGTGTGATGCTGGCTACAAGGTTAACTTTGATGAGCACCTGGGTTACATATTGGATCCCCATGGAAAAGTTGTGCTATGTGCTCAACGAAAGAAAGGTGTATATTGATATCGTCCAATTTATACATATTTTATCGGACGATATCTCGTGTTTTGCATAGCTTTTTGGTTGTTATTGTTCTCAAACTCGATCTTATAGGTTCATGTTGTCATTTCAGGTGTTTGTTGAGTAAATAGAAGTGGAAGGAGCTGAAACAACAAGAACTCGGCGAGTTCAGACACCTACTCGGCGAGTTCACATCAAAACAGAAAGTCTGACCTGCTCCTGAACTCGGGGAGTTCCTCCTGAACTCGGGGAGTTCCCCCTGAACTCGGGGAGTTCCTCCTGAACTCGATCAAATGAGGAGTCGACAACTCATGAACTCGGGGAGTTCCTTCATGAACTCGGCGAGTTCTCCCTCCTGGAGATCAAATCATAAGCTGACAACTCATGAACTCGGGGAGTTCAAACCTTGAACTCGGCGAGTTCTCCCCAGCCTATAAAAGGAGAATTCTGCTCATTTTTGAAGGGGGGACGAATTTTATCACCAAAAACACACATACTTTTGATTTCTAGGGGAAGAAGGAAGGCAAGGAAGGAGATTATCTTGGAGTTTTGACATGGTGGATTGCATCTTCATCATCACATACATCATTAAGGGAGTTATTCTTATACCTAAGTTTATCTTAATGTGTAGAATTCTTTCTTATTTTGAGATGGTGTTTTACTCCATGAGAATGGAGTAGTTTTGTTATGTAATCATTTGGGTAACAAACCCTAAACATTGGATGATTTATATTTTGTATATGATTGGATGATATGTCATAGTTTGCTTATATTGAATGAAAATCTTGTTGTTATGTTTAGATTCTTTAAACTTGCTATGAATGCTTTATTATATCCATAACGAGAGTTCGAGATAGTTAGTATTCATTTTTGATGATCCAAATATCTTGGTGTCTTTGAACCTTTCTACTAGAGATGGTGAAAGAGTATGTTTAAAAAGTGTTTTCATAACAATGAGAGGGAATTTGTGTTTTTATGAGAATATAACATGAATTTTATGATTCGGTGTCAACCGAATCATCTTTCAAACTTCGTAAACTTATTGTTAGCATTCGGTTTTGCATGACTCAAGTTCTGAACATATAAAAGAGATTTGTGTGTTCAATTCGTGAGTTATGGGATTATTGTGCTATAACGAGAGATCCGCATAGCTAAATTGTCATTGCTCGCATTATGAGTCGATATTGTTTTCATGTATAAGAGATTTGAGTGATCACAATATTGGCTATCATGATTAAATATTTCAATCATAGCTTAGAGATTTGTGTGGTTGTTTCATTAAAAATCATGTCGGCATATTATCCAATCTGCGCTTTCAATTATTCATCCGTTGTTTAGGGGGAGTGATCCCATTTGGTTACATATTCCCCCTTGTCAGAAATACAATTCATTAATCTCCTTTCCTGCTCGTGTGTGTTATTGCGATAGATCTTTTGTCCGCATTTATCTTATATGCATTTTAAATCAATTTCAACCATAGCTAACCATTAACTGATGGTTCCTATCATAATTACACCAATTGTCCCTGAGTTCGACAACCCGGACTTACCTAACCTATGCTAGTAAACGATAGGTAATACTTGCCTATTTGTCCGCTAGTTTTAGTTTATTTAATTCCATTTCTTAATTAAAATAAAGGTGTGCTAGCGGCATATCAAGTTTTTGGCGCCGTTCCCGGGGACAAGCGGTGTGGTTTTGAGAACAACCTTAAGTTTCTCGTTAGTTTTAAAAGAAAAATTATATTTAAAAATCCAAGTGTGGGAATTAATTTTCATGTACATAGAATTCCTATATTCATTTTTTTTCTTGTTTTGCTTATTTCATAGTCTATTCCTTAGTTTAATTTATCTTTATTTTGTCGTATTTTGTTTGGTGTGTTTTGTGTAGGATGGATCATAGATTTGAGTTGTATGAAGGTAACTACGAAGTAGGGTGTTGTCAAGAGGAGGCCAACACTAGCTACCCGACCGATCCCACCTCTTCCCAATACCAAAATGAGAACATATATCAATCTTCGTACCTATCCTCCACTCAACACTACCAAAGTCAAGACACCCAATATCCCTACCAAACTCCATCGCAACATCAACCCGAGATAGAGTCAAGCTTGGAGGATCTATTTTATCAGTGCCAGATGAGCCTCCGTTACCAACAAAGCGTTTCAGAAATCGTTGACAACCTCATGAGACAAAGGAGTCAAATGGATGAATTGCGTACGGAAGAGCCATCAGAAAGTAGTTCAAGCAAATTAGAGGAGAGCAAAGAAAACGAAGAGCACATCAGCATTTATGACACCGATTTTAGTGATTCGGATGATGATGTTGAGTGTGTCTATGATGAAACTTCTTTACATGCTCTTCCGGTCATCAAAACTTCGGAGACATTAATGGACAAGGTGCACATCCCAAGCCCACAAAGTCTTGCACACGTCCCACCTCCGATTATCGATGATGAGACTTAAGACGACTTCAATCCCGAAAGGGATTTAGAAGATCTTGCTCGGCTACTTGGTGTTGATATGCCTCCACTTATATACAATGAGGGAGTTGACTCTGACCTTTTTGATGAACTTTCATTTATATATGTTGATGTGGTGGCGCCTTCGCCTGTATTTGAATGTATTAATTCTTTGATGGATCTATTGGAGTCACAGGTTGGTGATGCTAGGAGTCTTGACTCACGACTGCTAAAGGAACTTTATAACCCTCCAGCGCCGAAGCGTAAGCATTTACACACTGATGGAGGTAGTAAGGGTAAGGAGTGCAGAGCTTTACCGTTTAAAATTATATTTTGCACTCAACTCAAAGGTATGCCTTTTACCCTTTTCATCCCTTTAAAAGTTAAGCCAAGTGGGATAGGGTCAAGCTAGGGACCCTATAAACAAGCGCTTCTTGGGAGGCAACCTAAGCGATTTACTTTTTCTTGTCATTGTAGTTTAGTTTAGCTTGTATTGACGTTGTTGTTTTGATAGTTTTGGCAATCCCTTCCTCTAAGGATATATTGCATTGCTCAGAGTCGGCTGTGCACTTCGCTCCAACTCTACACGCTTGCAAAATTTTGGTTGGCTATCCTTTGAGCTCTCCTCTTCCACGCACTCAGGGAGTATTTTTCCTTCCTTTCACTTACATGCTTGCACGTTTATATTGTCCATTTTGTTTCATTGAGGACAATGAAATTCTTATGTGTGAGAATATGGGTTAGAACTCTAACCAATGAGTGATTTTGCTTGGCACTTAGGAAATCTTGCTTGACATGTTTATTATTTGTTCAATTTGGTCGAAAATTTTAAAAATTCAATTCTCGAATAGGTTATAGATCTATTTGCATAATCGATTTTTGTGAGTTAAATGGAAAGCTTTAAGTAGGATCTTTAGTTTGAATTCTCTTATGAACTGGATATTGCTACATAACCTTGTTGTTCGGACCAAAGTTGGATTTTGCACATTATAGCCCTACATGTCATTTCGTTTCGTGAGTTTTGAGCCGTTTCGAGCATTCATGAATACGTTCTTGCTCTTGTTTCGATTGATTATGTGTGCATGCCATTTGTTACTTTTATTCCAGAACTTGCCATAAAGATTCTTTTTGAAAATACGATTTTGAAATGTCGCAGTCGTGTGATAGAGGCATTTTAGGATTACCCAAACATCAGCCTTTTCTTTTTCCTTTTCACCCATATATCCATTAGATAGCCACTTTCGAGCCTTAGCCTTTTTATTTTTTTTATGTTAACCATCTTTTTGTTTAGCCATATTTATCCGTTTTTCTTTAGTAACCCTAGCCAACGTTCGTGCCCCATTTCAAGTTGAAACGTGAATTAATGAGAGGAATAGTTAGCCAAAAAAAAAGCAACAATAATTGAGCTACTTAAGACCCACTCGTAAAAGAAAAAAAAATTCGTGAAAAGCTTCTAGCAAAGTAGTCTCATATTTCAAAATTTAAAAAAAAAATTAAAAAAATAAATAAATAAATAAATAATAAAAATTAAAGGTTGCTCATTCCTATCTATTTTGTATTATAGAGACGTTTCTTGATGGTACGAACTTAAGGCTATTTCACACCACCTTTCCAAAAATTTCTCACCTTACCCTTAACCCAATTTTGCCCTTTTTGAAGTCCTCTTGATGATTGCATCGTTTCAATTCAAGTGTTGGAATTTTGATCTTTTGGCAAGCTTATGGTAAGTAATTGTGACAAATTGTGCATTTGAGTGTTTTGTTTAAGCCTAAACACCGAGGGTAGAGAGCTTCATTGAGTGAGGTGTTTAAGTGTTGCTTTGCTTTGGTCTGGATTGATCAGGTTGTTTTATGTAGCTATTTTGGTGCCAGTCGAGAATTCAAGGTTTTGTTCCTATTATTTAATGCTTTGCACTTTCCGCCACTAAGTCTTTAATGCGTTCAGATCTCTAAAATGTTAGTGAATTGATGATCACATTAAAAAGCCAATGAGTTCTTTTCGTAAGCATGGTAATTAAGCCGGATTTACTTGAGGACAAGCAAAGGTTAAGTGTGGGAATGTTTGATATCGTCCAATTTATACATATTTTATCGGACGATATCTCGTGTTTTGCATAGCTTTTTGGTTGTTATTGTTCTCAAACTCGATCTTATAGGTTCATGTTGTCATTTCAGGTGTTTGTTGAGTAAATAGAAGTGGAAGGAGCTGAAACAACAAGAACTCGGCGAGTTCAGACACCTACTCGGCGAGTTCACATCAAAACAGAAAGTCTGACCTGCTTCTGAACTCGGGGAGTTCCTCCTGAACTCGGGGAGTTCCCCCTGAACTCGGGGAGTTCCACATGAACTCGGGGAGTTCCTCCTGAACTCGATCAAATGAGGAGTCGACAACTCATGAACTCGGGGAGTTCCTACATGAACTCGGCGAGTTCTCCCTCCTGGAGATCAAATCATAAGTTGACAACTCATGAACTCGGGGAGTTCAAACCTTGAACTCGGCGAGTTCTCCCCAGCCTATAAAAGGAGAATTCTGCTCATTTTTTAAGGGGGACGAATTTTATCACCAAAAACACACACACTTTTGATTTCTAGGGGAAGAAGGAAGGCAAGGAAGGAGATTATCTTGGAGTTTTGACATGGTGGATTGCATCTTCATCATCACATACATCATTAAGGGAGTTATTCTTATACCTAAGTTTATCTTAATGTGTAGAATTCTTTCTTATTTTGAGATGGTGTTTTACTCCATGAGAATGGAGTAGTTTTGTTATGTAATCATTTGGGTAACAAACCCTAAACATTGGATGATTTATATTTTGTATATGATTGGATGATATGTCATAGTTTGCTTATATTGAATGAAAATCTTGTTGTTATGTTTAGATTCTTTAAACTTGCTATGAATGCTTTATTATATCCATAACGAGAGTTCGAGATAGTTAGTATTCATTTTTGATGATCCAAATATCTTGGTGTCTTTGAACCTTTCTACTAGAGATGGTGAAAGAGTATGTCTAAAAAGTGTTTTCATAACAATGAGAGGGAATTTGTGTTTTTATGAGAATATAACATGAATTTTATGATTCGGTGTCAACCGAATCATCTTTCAAACTTCGTAAACTTATTGTGAGCATTCGGTTTTGCATGACTCAAGTTCTGAACATATAAAAGAGATTTGCGTGTTCAATTCGTGAGTTATGGGATTATTGTGCTATAACGAGAGATCCGCATAGCTAAATTGTCATTGCTCGCATTATGAGTCGATATTGTTTTCATGTATAAGAGATTTGAGTGATCACAATATTGGCTATCATGATTAAATATTTCAATCATAGCTTAGAGATTTGTGTGGTTGTTTCATTAAAAATCATGTCGGCATATTATCCAATCTGCGCTTTCAATTATTCATCCGTTGTTTAGGGGGAGTGATCCCATTTGGTTACATATTCCCCCTTGTCAGAAATACAAGTCATTAATCTCCTTTCCTGCTCGTGTGTGTTATTGCGATAGATCTTTTGTCCGCATTTATCTTATATGCATTTTAAATCAATTTCAACCATAGCTAACCATTAACTGACGGTTCCTATCTTCATTACACCAATTGTCCCTGAGTTCGACAACCCGGACTTACCTAAGCTATGCTAGTAAACGATAGGTAATACTTGCCTATTTGTCCGCTAGTTTTAGTTTATTTAATTCCATTTCTTAATTAAAATAAAGGTGTGCTAGCGGCATATCATATATGTTGTGGACATGCAATCTGCTGATCCCACAACTGAAACTTGTTTTCTCACAAGAACAAATGCAGATCTAAATTGGCTATGGCACAGAAGGCTGTCACATTTGAACTTCAATAACATCAACAAACTCTGTAAGAAAGAGTTAGTGACAGGTTTACCTTCTATGACTTTTTCTAAGGATAGACTATGCACAGCTTGTGAGAAAGGCAAGCAGAGGAAATCATCTTTTAAATCCAAACATAATTTTTCTATTGATACTCCTCTCTTCTTAATCCACATGGACTTGTTTGGACCTATCAATGTCTCAAGTCTAGGAGGAAGAAGATTAATAGTTGATGAGTTCTCCAGGTACACATGGGTTACCTTCCTGAAGAGCAAAGGAGAGGCTGCTAGAGAAATTATTGGATTTGTGAAAAAGATGGAAATGCGGAACTCTGCCCAAGTGAAGCAGCTTAGAAGTGATCATGGTACTGAATTCAGATTCAGTACTCTTGAAGACTTCTGTGAAGAGAAAGGAATTACTCAAAACTTTTCAGCTGTAAGAACTCCACAACAAAATGGAGTCGCTGAATGGACAAACCGAACACTCATTGAAGCTGCTAGAACCATGCTGTGTGCATCAGGTTTACCATCATCATTCTGGGCTGAAGCTGTTAACACTGCGTGCTTCACCCAAAACAGATCCTTAGTGGTGAAAAGGTTCAACAAGACTCCTTATGAGCTGCTCAAAGGGAGAAAATCAAATGTCAGTTACTTCCATGTGTTTGGGTGTCGCTGCTTCATTCTGAGTCAAACGGACCAACTGGCAAAGTTTGAACCAAAAGCTGATGAAGGTGTGTTTGTTGGCTACTCTGCTATCTCCAAAGCCTACAGAGTGTACAACAAGAAAAGAAAGGTGATAGATGAATCTATCAATGTCACCTGAAGAGTCCAAGAATGCTTCCACCAAAGCTGTTCCTGAATCAGTTTCAGGAGAATTAAACTTTGATGATCTCATGCATTCAAATATTGAAGAGGACTCAAAAGCTTCCACTACATCCAATGTGGAACCTGTTAATCATAATGGGCATGATAATAATTATGTCAATACACCTTGTGTGAATAAGTGTACTGACTTAATTACAACTGCATGTCCTGAACCTATCAATGCTGATTTTCCTGGTTCCTCTGCTGATATGTTCAACAGTGGTCAGTCATGTTCAACAAGTGAACAAGCTCAAGACAACAGTGTGTCTGAAAATATTGAGAGCTGTTCAACAGGACCTGCTGAAGCTGCTGATAACTCAGAAGAATCCTCATTGAAGAATGATCCTAAGTGGATCAGATGTCACCCCAATGATCAAATAATTGGTGACATCAACAGTGGGGTACAAACAAGGTGGGACAGCTTAGGGAACTTCTGTATGTTCTCCAGATTTGTTTCACTAATGGAGCCAAAGAAGGTGGATGAAGCACTAAAAGATGCCAACTGGATCACTGCCATGCAAGAAGAACTCAATCAGTTTGAGAGAAACAAGGTACGGAAGCTGGTCCCTGCTCCTAAAGGTAAAACTATAATTGGCACTAAATGGGTTTTCAGGATTAAGATGGATGAGCAAGGTCATGTCATTAGAAATAAGGCAACACTGGTTGCTCAGGGTTATAGACAGGAGGAAGGAATTGACTATGATGAGACATTTGCTCTTGTGGCCAGGCTAGAAGCAATTCGTTTTTATCTAGCCTACGCTGCTCATAAGAGCATTAAGGTATTTCAAATGGATGTGAAGAGTGCATTTTTAAATGGGAAGCTGCAAGAAGAAGTTTATGTCAAGCATCCTCAAGGTTTTGAAAATGAACAACAACCAGGTTTTGTCTATAAGTTGGACAAAGCTCTCTATGGTCTCAAACAAGCCCCTAGAGCCTGGTATGACACTCTGACTGAATTCCTTATGAGCAATGGGTATTCCAGAGGCAAAGTGGATACCACACTGTTCATAAAGAAGGTGAAGCCTGATATTATGTTTGCCACCTGTTTGTGTGCTAGGTTCCAAGCTGATCCAAAGGAATCTCATCTAGCTACTGTTAAAAGAATCTTCAGATACCTGAAGGGCACATCAGGTTTGGGTTTTTGGTATCCCAAAGACTCAAGTCTTGAACTAACAGGGTATTCAGATTCTGATTTTGCCGGCTGCAGGCTAGATAAGAAAAGCACAACAGGTGGATGTCAACTCCTTGGTGGTAAGTTGATAAGTTGGTGTAGCAAGAAGCAGAACTCAGTGTCTACTTCTACTGCTGAAGCTGAGTACATTGCTGCTGGAAGCTGCTGTGGTCAGATTCTGTGGATGCAGCATCAGCTTGAAGACTATGGGCTTGTGTATAGGAAAACTCCTATTCTGTGTGATAACACAAGTGCCATAGCCATTTCCAACAATCCAATATTTCATTCAAGAACAAAGCGTATTGAGGTCAGACATCACTTCATAAGGGATCATATTCAGAAAGGTAATGTGGAGGTAAGTTTTATTTCCACTAATGAACAGCTTGCAGACATTTTCACCAAACCTCTTGATGAAACCAGGTTTAATTACCTTGTCAGCAAGCTGGGCATGTTAAACAAAAGTGACTAAGTGTCCTCAAAGGTCTAAGACTTTGTATGTCTCACACTGCTCAAGTTTTCTCAGAACAGCTTAGACAGAACAGGTTTTGCATATTCTGTACTTAGTCATTATTCTGAATCCTTGAACAACTTGAACATACAATAGGCTGAACAATAACAGTTTATACGTCCAGCCTGCTCTGATGGTCCATTCTCCACCCTGCTCACTCTTTCACACTGATCTACATGACATTGTCTTGTAACATGTTCAACTAGTGAACACAACCTGATCTTACATTGGAGCACAGGTTGAAAGCACAGTGTGAAGAGTAAACAGCTTGAAGAATGAACAGCTTGTAATGATTCTACTCATCACAGGTTTGACCAATAGCTTAGACCAACAGTTTTTAACTACCTTTCTTCACAATTAAGTTACTTAATTTCTGCTTTTATTTAACTTAATTACTGCGGATAATGTGGGTTACGTGTGTTAGAGATTAGAAGGGGATCAAGTGGTCTGCAAACGGTCTGACATGGACAACCGTTCCATTTTCCATTAACGACTTTTTCAAATCAACCGCCCAAATGTTTCTCTCTCATACCCACTCACATTCAAATCCTATAAATACCCCTAATGTTTCATCTTCGTCTTCCTCACTATTTCCATAAATCCTCAAGAACCCAAAGCCGACTAAGTGTCTTATGCTTCTCAAAATCCCAAACATTCACAAATGGCTCAAAGATATACCCCCTTTCTTCCAGTATTCGTTGGTGATGATGTAGTTAAACACTCATCAGTTACCACAATGCTGACCATCAAACCCACCAACTACATTGCTAACCTAACCATTACGAAAAACTATGCGGGGAAGGGTTATGAATAGATGGTGGAGTTTCTCAAAGTTCATCCGTTGAACTATGCTATGACTGCCACTCCTGGTGTCCTGTACCAGGAGATGGTGTACGAGTTTTGGTACATCTGTGCCTACAACCCGAACACCAAAGTCATTAAGGGCACTATTCTCAATGGGACTCAGACCATTGAAATAACGACTGATCTTCTCAAGGAGGTTCTTCATCTGCCAACTGCTGACCCATATGACATGCCTCAACCTGAAGATGATCAAATGGGCAATCTGCTACGCTTCTGTGGTGTGGCAGAACCCAAAATCAGAGCAACATTGTTTAGGAAGGATTTGTCTCCGACCTACAGTTTTCTCTTTGCCTCATTGGTGATGTGCTTCGGAAGTAAGGTTGACCAACTCAGCCGTGATGAAGTCCCCATTGTTCTACAGTTGGTGGATGGGACAACAATTGACATGGCCAAATGGATTTTTCTGAATTTGAGGGGCCTGGTACAACAAGAAAACCGTCCAGCTGCTGTTCGGTATCCAAGGTTTCTGAGCCTCATCTTCAAGCATCATTGTGGTGAGCAATCATATAACTCTCAGCCTTTACTTAAGACTGCTGCATTCCCTATCATAAGGAATAGAGTTTTCTATACACCTGTTCAACCCAATGAGCCCCCTTTATCTACTCCAATGAGGAGGTTACTGGGGTTAGTGGAAGGACCTTCTGATGTGAGGGTTGCTCCCAAAGCTGCTCCCAAGGCAAAATCCAAAGCCAGGTCCAAGTTTGTTAAAAGGACCCTGGCAACTACTGAAGCTGGGCCTGCTCACAAAAAGGCCAAAACAGCTCAGCCTGAGTCTGCTTCCTTAGCCTCTGTGGCTGAGGGGGAGCAGGCTCCTCACCCTGGTTCATTTGTTGAACCTGAAGCCTTTGTGGCACCTGAGACCATGGAACAGGCCAACCCAACTGTTCCTGACCCAGTCTCACACCCTGTCCAAACAGAACCCATCACCTCTCCACAATCACCCACTGCATCCATCCAATACCACGCAAATCACTCACCAAAAAGAAAACAGCCCAAACCACCAGCTCCTCTGTTCCCTCTCAACAAGGTTCAGTTGTAAGAGAAGCCACCCCAGCTGCCTCTCCTATTTCGGGAGAAGGTTCAGCACAATTGGAGCCTGCTTCACTCCAACCTGTGTCTACCCAGAGTCAGCCTAAACCCTCTGGTTCGTCCCAACAGGAGCCAGTTGTACAAATGGAGACAGCCACCTCAACTATTCCAGCCTCCCAACAGGCTGAGAATATTGAAAGACAAGAGTCCTCTCCACTCCATACTGTGTCCACACTGTCCCCACTTCATACTTCTCTATACTTTTAGTCTGCACGAGGTGTTCACACTGCTGGTTTAAACCAATCAGCAGATCAGCCTCAATCTTCTGTTCCCTATGATACAGCTGTTCAACACCAAACAGCTGCTGAGGGACCAACATCCCAAGCTGATGAACCTCAGGGAACATACCATCCCTTGGCTGAGGCTGCCCCTTCTATGCAAACTCCATCAGCAGGTTTCACCACTGCTGATGTTGAAATGCATATCCCATCTCCCCATGATGAGGTGCTTTTACACCAAGGCACTGTAGAGGGAACACCCACTGGCCTTATTGAAGGTGTTGCAACACAAGCAGCATCTGAAAGGCCCCCAACATCAACCCCTTCTCCTAATGATGCAGCTACTGCCACTGCTGAGGGACCCTTTGACCCCTCCAAGCTGGGCCACATTACTTTTGCCCAGGCTATGGAGCTTCTTTCAAATGTTCCTCTTCCCTCTCCATCACAGCCTCATACACCAGCCTCATCCTCTTCATCTCCCTCAACACAATCTAAACAGTCCACCCATACACCTCCACTCCTTAGACCTGCCTTTGAAGTATCAGCTTACACTGCTGACCAACAAAGTTAGTTCTTTAAGTTCCTCCATGACCTCTCTAGCTTCTCTCGTTTAAGACTCGGTGTCTGAACAGCTTAAGGGATTCTTTGATCTGTTCAAAGATTCTTTCCCAGCCACTCCACAACCTAACAACTCTCCACAGCTGCTTGCACTCACTGCACAGCTGCAAAGTGTCTCTACTTCCCTTTCCTCTATTTTCTCACTCCAACAGGACTCTGTGTCCTCAATGGCAGCTATATCTCAACAGTTGTCATCTCTCCTAACTTCTTGCAATTCTACCCTTCCAGCCACCTTGGCTAGCTTGAGCACTGTCATTGGCTCCCTATCCAATTCTGTGTCATCAGACCTTGCTGATGTGCAAGATTCTCTTGAACTACATCTTGCACAGCTTCAAAGCCTGTTGTTCACAGCTTCTGATAGGGAAAACATTGTCAAGCTGACTTCTTTTGCTGACACCGAGGCCTCGTCTCTTCAAACATGTCTTTTCCAGCTTGCAGAGGTCAAGGACAACCTGGCCTTCTTAGGGAATAGCCTTGTTGGCCCCAAGCCTGCTGCCAAAACTGTTGGCAAGCCTGCTGACTTCGTGTCTTCAGGCAGACCAGGTGTTGAAGGTGCTGGTACATCTCCTTTAAAGGGGGAGAAGTAATCTGCCTCGAAGACTAAGTCTAAGGGGGAGAAGACTTCTTCTCCTAAGGAGAAATCAGTGCCTGCAATACCCACTGGTCAACCAGCAGGAGCATCTGAAACAGGCACAATGGAAGGTGCTTCCCAAGCTGCTCAGCCTACTCAGGCTGAATCTCCAAACCCTGCTCAGTCTAAGGGGGAGGAATTCATTCCTGGCCAAGTAGCAGAAGGAGGCATCTGATTCTTCAAGAAGAAGAAGAAGAAGAAGAGGAAAGTCCTGAAGCTGCTGTCACTACAGCAGCTAAAGGAAAAGAAAAAGCAGCATTTGATCCTCAACAGCAGAAAGCAGCAGAGATTAATTTTCACAAAGCCAGGGCTAAAGAAATGGGTCTTCCCATGCACAAATACTTTGAGTTCAGAGAAGAACAGCTTCAAGCCTTGGAAGCTCAAAGGAAAGAAGAAGAATCTGCCAAAGCTGCTAAGTCTTTTGCACTTCAATAGGCAAGAAAAGTTAAAATGCCTTCTTTGGACGTGCAAAAGAAATTAATGGAAGCTGCTAAGGGATCAGCAGGAGAGAAGGAAATAGAAAAGGGTGCTCAGGTCTCTGTGACCAAAACACAAGTACCTACTGCAAGAGCCCAGTTCCACTTTGACAACTTGGCAAGAAGAAAATTTCAGGATGTTGCTGATAGAAGGCTTGCCAAGGAAGCAATTGTCAAAGCTGTTCCCATATCAAGAAAAGGCAGTCAGTGGAAGTTGAAAATAACCAGAATGGGTGCAACAGGCCCAGAACTAGAGATGTATGACTACACTGATGTTGCACAGATGGGGTACAGGGAATGGCTTGAGTTGGCAGTTGCTTTGAGTGAGTCTAAGTCAGAAACGGCTAAGACTATCAGAGCATATGTTAAGAAGCTGATGGAGAGAGTAAAGAATCTTGGCCTGATCCTAAAATAAGTTAGTGAAGGTGTCTATGTGACACAACCAAAAATAAAGGCCAGGAGGACAAGGAAAGACACTGAGCTTGAACAACTCCTCATCTTAATTGAACAAGGTGACTACGCTGTTGAGATGAAGGGAGTTGACTACAGCCTGCCTAGTGGAGTAGAGTTTGAAGATAGCAAGATCATGAAGAGCCTGAGCTGGGGGAATTTTTTGTAGATCCCTTAACTCAGAAGAATTGCTTTCAGAGAGAATCAGTTCTATACAAGGTGAATCTGAGATAGGTTGTAGCCTTCAGACTTGCAGTTTCGTATAGGCAGTCAAGCAGGTGGAGAGCAGCCGTCTGGGATCAGCTCAGAGGCTTTTATGAGAGAGGTGAACTTGAAGATCCCAAGTTTATGTTCATCAGAAGTGAAATTCGAGAACTTGAGGATACAAGGGAGGAACTTGAAAAGATGTTTGAAGGTCCTCCTCCACTATAGTAAAGTCCATCTACCATCTGGGTAGGTGAAGAATGGAAGTTGTCCATCAGTTGGACAGGCTTACCATTATCTGCTCCCAACACAAACAGTCCAAAACCTGTTGTACATTAGTTGTACTTTAATTACATAAGTTGTAATTTTTTCTTTTACATCAGTTGTAATATACATCAGTACATCAGTTGTACTTTTGTAAAAACATGTGTTGTTTTATGTAATCAAGAATCAGTGTATGTATAAACTGATCTTTACTTTACATTGATGTTGTAATTTTATTTCAGCAAATGTACTGTAAAAAATATATAGTGATTTTTGATAAGGCCAGCTTAGTCTGGTTATTGCAAATAGACGGAGATTGTTAGGCACAAAAAGGCCTCAGTCAAACCTGTTCTGCATCTTAGGGGGAGATTCTTAATCAAACCTGTTGGTGCATTTGAAGGTTGAATTTAAGGCCTGTTATATGCCTTATTGAAACCTGAAAATGATTTGCAATATCAGCCCAAAGCTGTTCTATATGTTGCATGTGTTGCAACAAAGACAGTTTGTCCAAGCTGTTCAGTCTGCTGAACAGGCTGGACATCAACTGTCTACGCTGCTCTACACTGGTGAGCAGCTTGGGCAGTTTACAAGTGTTTTGTTCTTTGTGAAAAGAACCTGTTCTTTGTAAACAGGGTAAACACTTTATGGAATATGTTTCCAAGTCCTCACGTATTGTTTTTGAGTAAAAGATCAGTTTATAAAGTCGAAGACAAAGTGGAAAACAGAACTGCTCAGCCTGCCCAAGCTGTTCTGTCACATGAAGACAAAAGGATATTTGAAAAAGGGTGACAGACCTTTTTCTTATATCAAAATAGGCCTTAACAAAGGAAGAAAGACGCAAAGTTGACATTCCTTATTTAGTTAAAGCCAATGCAACAGTAGACAAAAAGAAAAGACAAAAGTTCTGCCCACATGAAGACAAGTCTGCTTTTCAGAATGTGCAGAAAAGTTTATGTTGTCTTTTCAACAAGACTTTCCCTTTTTCCTTTCGTCCAATAAAGAAGCTTCACTTAGATCCTCTGAGTGAGTATAAAAGGAAACTTACAAGGATTGAAAAGATAAGCCAAAAAGCTAAGTGCTGAAGCCAAGAGTGAACGTGCATTCAAGTGTGTCTTTCATGCATGCACGTCTGCTTGAATAAAACAGTGCTTTGTGTCTAAGCTGTTCTTATTCAAGCTGTTTCTTTGAGTCTTGTAAACACAGTGAGTGATTCTTAGTGAGTGTATTCATTGTAACTAGTTTAAGTCTGTCTTAGATTAGTTAAAACACTGTTGTATCTGTCATCTCAGCTTGAACATTTCCGCAGTCAAGCTTGTTTGTAATTAACAATTGTTGATAAAACATACAAACATTGAGAAAATAGTGTGTAGTTTTTTAAATTGCTGTATTCACCCCCCCTCTACAGCTTAAGGCTATATACTTGGGAAACCTCTCGGGACCTACAACTGGTGATAGTTTCTGGTTGATTCGCTGCACAACAGATTTTTGACGATGGGGGCGTCATTGGAGGAAGACCCAATCACCCATTTCAAACTCAACATGCCTTCGGTGTTTGTCAGCCGAAGATTTCATGTAAGCGTGGGCTCGAGAAAGATGGTACTTCAGTTGTTTAAGTGCTTCATCCCGATCGGAAAGGTCCTGAGCTAAAAGTTCATATACAATCTGGAATGGGGTGGTATTTGTGGAAACTTGGTAGGCAGTGTTGTGCCAATACTCAGCCCATGGAAGCCAAAAAGACCAAGTTTTTGGTTGTTCAGCAGCAAAACAATGAAGGTACGTTTCTAAGCTTCTGTTCATGACTTCGGTCTGAGCATCTGTCTTAAGGTGGTAAGCGGAACTGAGTTTAAGTTGGCTGCCTTGTAATCTGAAAATATCTTGCCAAAACATACTGAGGAACAAGGGATCTCGATCACTAAGGATAGTTTTTGGCAGCCAATGAAAGCAGATAAATTCCTTTAAAAAAATCTCAACAAGAGAACGGGCTGTCACAAGATGATTGAGAGGAATAAAGTGGCACTATTTGGAGAGACGGTTTACCACAACAAGAACAATTTCATATTCCTTTGATTTAGGAAGCCCGTTATTAAATCTAAGGAAATATCACCCCATATAGTTGAAGGGATTGAGAGGGGCTGTAGGAGACTAGCAGTTGCGAGGGTGGAGGACTTGTACCTTTGACAAATATCACAATTACTTACATAAGTATGGATAGATTTAGTCATACCTAACCAGTAAAGTGTGGAAGCCAAGCACTTATAAGCCTGGTAAAAGCCAGAGTGCCCACCAGTAGGACTACTACGGAATTTGTAGATTAATTTGGGAACCCATGGTGATGTAGCATCACGAGTTTGCCTTTATGAAAATGTTTTCCATAATTGAGAACAAAGCCTGGTGAGTCACAGGTTTGTTGTAGGATCACTTAAAATTTTTTGAAGCTGTTGATCAGAATCATATCCATCGAGTAGCGAGGCACCATCCAACCACTGAGGGTAGGAATTCATGGAACATAATTCTTCACCTTCTATTACCCACGAAAGGGCATCAGCGCACTATTTTCTCGATCCTGTTTGTATGAAATGGAGAAATTGTAGCCCATCAGCTTAGCAATCCAGTTTTGTTGATTTGTTGTCATTATCTGTTGTTCAAGGAGATGTCGTAAACTCTTCTGATCCAAAAATAAAGTAAAGTCTCGACCCAATAAGTAAGGCCACTAGTGTTGTATAGTTAATACAAGTGCCATCATTTCTTTTCATAAGCCGATTTATTGAGATTTTGGTCTGATAGTGCCCTGCTGAAGTAAGCAATCAGCTTTGTTGACTGCATGAGGACAGCTCCAAGGCCACGACGTGAAGCATGACATTCAATTTCAAATGATTTAGAAAAATCAGGTAACACGAGGACAAAAGTGGATTGAGTAGTATGGTTCCAATGGAAACCATCATTTTTTGTAAATTCGGTTAAAGGTCATGCAAGTTCACCTTAACCTTTGATGAATTTTTTGTAGTACCTTATGAGGCCAAAAATCCCGCGAACCCCTTTAGCATTTTTTGGAACAGGCCATTGTTGAATTGCAACAATTTTCGAAGGGTCCATAGACACACCATGTTCATTGATAATGTGGCCCAGATACTCGACTGATGTAAGTCCAAAACAACTCTTCTTTTCGTTAATCACAAGCTAATGGGATTGAACTAAACTGAGGACTTGGGTCATCAAGTGCAAGTGGGTATCCCATGTTATACTGTACACGAGAATGTCATCAAAGAATACCAGCACTCCTTTGCGTAGCGGTGACCGGAAAATTTCATTCCTTAGGGCTTGGAAGGTAGCTGGGGAATTAGTTAGCCCGAAGGGCATAACAAGAAACTCATAATGCCCATTATGAGTCCGAAATGTTGTTTTTTCAATATCAAACTCACGAATTCGCACTTGATATAACCCGAATGTTAAATCAATTTTTGAAAAGTAGTGAGAGTTGTGGAGTTCATCCAACAGCTCTTCTACGATAGGAATGAGGTACTTGTCGGTGATAGTAACCTTGTTTAGGGCTCGATAATCGATACATAAACTCCAGAAGGAATCCTTCTTTTTTACGAGTATGACGGGACTCGAAAACGCGCTTTGACTAACCTGAATTATCCCCGTTGCTAACATCTCAGTAACTTATTTCTAGATTTCGTCTTTATGTAGATGAGGGTACCGGTAAGGACGTACACGAGTGCGTTCTTGGCCTTCACAAAGGTTAATTGCATGTTCGATAGTCCTGGGTGGAGGTAGCCCTTGTAGGGGGTTGAAAAATGGACTGGAATTGAAGCAAAATTGCATATCATTGAGCCTGTTGATCGGTTGAGAGGGCGGGGGTAGCCGCAATGTCATCTTTCACAGAGCTAAAATGCTCCTCTAGCCATGAGTTGAGAGAAGATTGGTTAGGCATGGAAGAGACGCCAGTTAACCGAGCAAGTGATCCTTGAGACCAGAACCGCATTTGTTAAGTCTGCAAGTTGAAAACAACGTCTCCCAAGGTACTTAACCATACGATGCCGAGAATCATGTCTAAGGAACCCAAATCATACGCAAGTGCATCAACCTCACAGGAGTAAGTGCTTAATTTTACTAAAACGCCCTTGCACACCTCAGAAATATGAACTTTAGATCCATCCCTCAAGCTAATTGTGAGAGGTCGAGTGGGCACAATATCGAATCCCAAGCCAACAACTAGAGGTTTTGAAAGAAAATTATAAGTTCCCCCACTATTAATCAAAATTAGTGCAGTTATAGCTTGCAATTCCCCCACCAGTTTAAGTGTTCTGAGAATGGATGCTGAAATGGAAGCAAACCCGTAAATGTGAAGTATGTTACATTCTCTATCGGCATGTAGTTACTCATCTGATTGGGCTCCAATACAACGAATTTCCCCAACATCATCGACACTCTCGCCATCGGCCAAAACGAGAATTCGAAGTTGCTTCAATACACTTGTGTTGAGGAGAAAACTTCTGTCCACAGCTGAAACGCAACCCCTTTTTCCGTCGATCTTCCCATTCTTACTTCGTTAGATTAGATTCTAGAGTCCAAGAGTTTTGTTCGTGGTAGAGATGGGTTTAGCCTATTCAGTCGTTTTACCGTGGGACAGTTGAAAATTGGAATGATTATTAAACCCATGTTGCATATTGGGCCTAGCACTATGTTGGGATGAACTGGATGGGCTGTTCTTCTAGCTTTGGCCCAAAGAGGAACCACCAGTATTACCGAGTGAAGGGTAGTAGCAGCGGCCACATGGCTAGATAACTCCATCGCATTCTCAAAAGAAATAGGACGTAGAGCCCTAGCCCAGTTTTTAATATCTGATTGAAGGCCACGGACGACATACCCAAAGATTGTTCCTCCGACAGATCCGAAATCAAGACCGATAGGGCTTCGAAATTATCTATACATTCCTCAATATCCCCATCCTGACTCAACGATCCCAAAGCCTCATGAGCATTGAGGAACTGGGTTCCCCCAAATCGAACCAATAATTTCTCACGAAATTGCCTCCAGGAGGTACGTGGGTGTTTAACCAGAAGAGTGGTAAACCAATTCAAGGTGGGTCATCTGAATCTATTATAATTTCTATGGGGGGACATATTGTGTACTTGGAAGTATAATTCTGCCTTGGTGATCCATCCCCTGGGATCGATACCTTCAAAGAGGGGAAGCTTCACCTTGGGAAGTGAAAAAAGGGAAGAATCAAAATGATTATTTCTCACCAACGAGTCTAGACCCAACTTCAATGGGTTTTGTGCTGACCCAATGTTATTTAGTAATTATCAATCACAATCAAGATTAAAACAATAAGAACAATTAAGATCAAACACTGACCGAATGATTTGATTCCACAAATGAGAATTTACAATACGAGAGATGAATGCACTGAACCCTAGATCTAGACTTTTCGTACAAGACAAAGTAATCTTGCAAATGAATTGTACAACCGTACTGCTACAGTAAACTACAATCTATTATATACAAAAAAATTAACTATTGAAATATTACACAAACCCCTAAACTTATATTCTTCATAAACTAAAATATCTTCCCCTACAATCTCCCCCTTTTATGAATGAATATCAGTCTTAATCTTTGAGCCCAAGCTTCATCTCGAATCTTCTTATACTCTTTCTGTTCATCAGTCTTGTTTCAATCTTCGAGATAAAATTCACTATCATTTTTCTGTCATTTGAACTAAGACCACCTTTCTTTGATTTTCTCTTAGCATCATAAGCCAATTTTCCTTTTAGTCCAGTCAAGACTTTCTGCAGAGTACCATCACAAAACCTGTTCAATTCAACCACCCTCATGACTCTCTTCCTTTGATCTTTATCTTTGTACACAACAGTAGGATGATTGATCATAACAACTTGATACTCTTTCAGTGTATCCAAATGTCTATTTAATCTGTTAGGCGCAGTGATATTGATTCGTCTCATTCCTCTCTCAACTCCTATTTGAAGATCTTGAACAGACATAAGTACCACTTTCGTATGCATGAACTGAAATAAAGCCTTGAGAGCAAAACGGAAATATTCTTCTTTCTTGTTACGGCACAACCCATCAAGTAGATCTTCCACATCTACCAAGTTGAGATTAAACAGACCAGCTTCACTAAAAACATATGTTTTCCCATCCTCTCTCGTTACAGTGAATGTAGGATAGAAGATTTTTACAAACTGATCTTTTTCAATTTTAACAAGATCAACTATCCTAAAATCACTTCTTACATCTTCAATCTTCTGAGTCTTGTTTCTTAGAAAATAAGCATAATTCACCAAATTGGGCATGTTTGGCTCAATAACTCTGAACAATTCAAGAATGTACAAGGAGCCCTTTTCTTGCAAAAGATTTTCCTCTCTAGATGATCTTCTAAGTATGGCAGTTTATTCCTTTTCCTTTTGAAGTCCGCATTTTGTTTTTCAGACAGATCCAACTTTATAATCTTTTTCTTTCTTAATTCATCTTCATTCAGCAAAGTCAACATATCATTGATCTCTTTCTGTACAACTTCCTGAACTGCAAACCTCAAGCGATGTTGTCTGCAGATTCTTCCGCCAAAATAAAACTCTTAAAAAATTTATCCATGATTTCAACTCCATTCAACTCTTTGACAGATTGTGGCACCACATCATCAACAAGAAATGGATCATACTCCTCCTTAACAGTTACCGTCACCGCAGGTTTTTCAACCGTTGGTGTTGGCATTTATTCTCTGAGAATCTCCTCAACCAACTCGTCTTCATCTAAAATTCTTTCAGCTCTCAAAGATTTATCAGTCAATTCAAAAATATCATCATCAGACACATCAGCTTCCTTTTCAGCTTCCTCAATCCTTAACACTTCTTCTTCTTCATTATTGTCTGAATCGTCATATTCCTCAAAGTTATAGATTCCAGATTGAATACTCACAGGAACTGGAACATCTTCATAAAGACTCAATCCTAGCTCACTCTGAGCATCAACTGGTTTTTCCTTTGAACCTCCAGCTTCACCAGTACCTTCTCCTTCTGTTTGTTTCCCTGTATATACAACCAATGGTAGTTCACTTTCTCCATGCTTCCTCCTCTTCTCCCCCTCATGAGGAGCATCATCGGAGTCTTCATCATGATCCTCATGCTTTCTTTTTGTTCCAGAAGCTTGAGATTTACACGTCTGCTCAATAACTGATAGTCTTTCTGATAAGGATCCCAGAGCACTCACAATTGTGTTTTCTAGACCCAGCATCCTCTCTCTCATTTCATCAAACTGCTCAAAACAATAATCTCTTAGCTCATTATTCGAAATCTAAGGATCTTCTTCTTCAGCCGTTACTGGACCTTTCCCTTTTAACAGCCTGTATATGTTCGTCACCTGATTCATCATTTCTATAAATTGGCTTGTCATTCGATCATTGACTCCAACAATGGCTTCATTTAGTTTAGATTCCGTCACAAAGGGGAACACACTCACACCTGGGTCACGAAGACTTCCAATGGTCACAACGGTTGAACTTGTGAAAAGAACCTTCGTGTGGCATGTGCTTAGAGATGGCATTGATGTAGCTCCGACAGGACTTCTAACCACTTCAAGTGATGGAGCAACAGATGCTTCCAACACTGTAGTTGTTCCGACAGGGACACGTAGTCCTTCTGTACTTGTTTCAACACATGAAACCGACTCAAGTGTCCTATCGTGTATGAGTACTATGACTTGTGGAAGAATAAATGTACAATGGGGCAGAATTGTACTTGTTTCAATATCCATAGAATCCGAATGATCCCAAGATAGAATGTGTGCTAAATCCCCGTGAAGAAATGAAACATCTTCCTGTTGAGAAAGAGATGAGTGGCCGGTGGGGTGTGCAACATATGTGGTTTCCCGGCTTTCTTGGGTAGGGATCTCCCTCACACTCACTATCTCCTCAGCCTCTTTTTCTGGTACACTCACTATCGGAGATATCTCAATTGCTACAGCACCATCAATATCATTACCATCATCATCATCACCATCATCATCATCATCATCATCTTCACCCTCATCTCCTCCTTCTGGAATGTTCGACAAAGTACGTTGACAATCAGATTCACTCTCACCACCCCTTACTTCCTCCGCAACACCCTCAGTCTCAGTTAGGTTTCCATGTACATCAACCCCATGTTGATGTACTTGCTCACCTAAGTCTCCTTGGGCAAGAAAGCCCGGTTCTTGGGTTTCTACCGGAGTATGACCAATTGTATATAATCTCACATTTCAGCATCAGCATCTGTATATCACATCAACACTTCAGGAATCGACATAATATTTGCATTGGGGTCATCCTGAACTTTGTGAAGACTCATCATAACGTAGTATGGACATTTCTGAGCACTTGATCTTTTTGGAATTTTTCATTTTCCCTCAAGATGCCTCTGATCAGAATTTGTGTAAACCTTTGCAACAGCTCAAATTTCCTCGCTTTGTTAGTTGTCTTTGCAAGCATAACTTCTTTAAGATCTTCCCAAATGCACTTGGTAAAATCATGCTATTCCATGAAACAATCTGAGGCAATGAATGCTTCCTCGATCAATTCTAGTGTGCTTTGAGGTCATACATCTGTTGAAGATACCAGACAGTGTATACCATTCTTTGTTTAGCCCATTTCTGTGGAACTTTGAACTTTTTTCAAGTGGTTTGGAGTAACCCAGACTTATCAGATCATGGCATAGTTGCTCGTCAGTTACAAAATCTTCAAAGTCATCCATCTCGGGAAAATTGACAGTGTCAATACGTCTAGGTAAGAATAAATTATGACGTAATATGGCTAATGTGATTTTAGCTTTGAACTGGTCAATTGTGACCTTGAAGTGACGGTCTCCTTCAGCAAGCACAAATTTGATCGTGATCCAAAATTGTTGTAGATATACTTGCTGAATGGAGGGTTTGTACTTTAAAAGGTAACCAAGAGGGTGAGCTTTAATGATCTCTACAGCCACCGAATGGCTAACTTTTATTGAATTGGGATCAAACCGGTGATTGTTGTCTAATAGGGCAAGGTAGTGTTTGGATTTAATGAGTTGAGTTTCAGGAATTGAGGATGATGGTGATGGTCTTGTAACTGATGCGGATTTAACAGGTTTCGACACTACAGTATGGTTTGACGAAGAATGAGAATCTTAAGAGTTGGAGTTATGGGTGGGGGATTGGGATGCCATTTGTTACCTGTAAAATAGCAATATGTTTGATATATCAGGCAAGCAAATTTAATCCTACAGATAGAGAAATAAAACATTTAACCAGAATTTAGAAAAATATGTGTTTCATTGTTTAAAGCATCGGGATTCCAAACAATAATATTAAAATATTATTGTTAGGACTCCAAAGTCAATCGTTAAGAGACCATTGTTAATAAAACATAGGTTTTAAAAAAAATTTAAAAAATGTGAAATTTTAATGAAAAATTAAAATTCCCACGCTTAGAAAACTTTTTTGGAAATTTGACTCCAAACTTGAAAGATGAAGGGACAAACTCGAATGAGTCTTGAATATACTCGGATGAAGTATGAACCAACTCGAATGACTCTACAAGAAACTCGGTTGACATATGAATAAACTCGATTAAAATAGAAGTCAACTCGAGTGAAGTTAAATGAAACTCGAATGAAGGATGAAGTTCCTCGAATGAACTTAAGAAATTCTAGGATTAAATTGCATCAAACTCGAAGGACTCATGAGGTTTCTCGGGTAAAACTGCATCAAACTCGAAATGAACTTGAACTTTCTCGAATGACGTTTGGACAAACTCGATAAAAGTTAAAGTTTTCTCGAATGATCTTTGGACCGAGTTGGAATAACTCATAAAACTCTAAGTCTTTTTCTAACAAACTCGAATGACACACTAAGTTTTCTCGGACATTTCCTTGTTCAACTCGATTAACCTTTTGAGCTTTCTCGGTTGATGATTTAACCGAGTTTGAGTGATCAATAATTTTCTAAGTCGAAACTCTGTCAAACTCGACTAAAACACATACTTTTCTCGAAAGCTTCATTGTTAAACTCGATAAAGTCTTAAAGTTTTCTCGAGTACATCTTTGTCCAACTCGATCAAAGCTAAAATTTTGTCGATTACCCTTTGATCGAGTTTGAACAGAATAAATTTCTAAGTCCCATTTTAACCTTCTGAAATTTTTCATAATCATTTCCAGGGACATTTTGACCTAAATCTTGACATTTTCCTACTCGAAAACACATTATAAACAACTTACCTTCACTAATGTTTTTCCAAAAACAACATTATATTCCCCAAAAATCCAATTTACAGTAAATTCATAACCTTCGAAAAATATGAACTTTAAATCCAAATTAACTATCATATGTGGGGTTCTAGGACTTGAAATTTGATTTTCAAGCTTAGATGTACATTATACAGACAACCATACTTTCAATTTCAGAATTAAAACACAAATGCACAATATGACATTTACACACACCGACACACACTAAAGAACACACACTATTGCACATGGACGAACATAAAACTCGAATTAAAAAACATTAAAGCAGTAACAATATCACAAAAACACTTACAATTGTTTCTGAAATTGAAAGCTAAAACACAAAATCTGATTCCTTAGTGATGAAGAAATATCGAGAGAGATATTTTGAAAAAGATGGAACAGTGCACGGGTTTTTGAGAATTTTGAGTTTGAATTTCAATTCAAATTTATATGTCTTTTTGAAATTTGGAATCCGGCCCATCTTAAAAAAACAACCCAGTCTCTCTTTTTAACCAATTAAGCCCAATTAATAAAAATAACCACACACTTAAAAAAATAAAACTAAAACAACAAAACACAGAAAGAAAAAATTTGAATAACAAAAAAAATTTAACTACAGAACTTTAAAAAAATTGAAAAACACACACACACACACACAACAAAACAAAGTGAACTTAAAAAATATAACAAAAAAAAAATAAAATGAACTAAAACAAATAAAATATTGCTCCCCCTATAATTTTGAATTTAAGCTCCCCCTCTGGTTAATATCATCTGTTAAACTTGCTCCCCCTGCAATCAATCAAATAAAAAAATTTATCAGATATACAAATATCAGATAAAAATTTTCTGTTTGCTCCCCCTGCATATGACAATCCGATTCTGTTAAATATCAGAAAAATTAAAAACATTTAAATCACATGAGATTAACAAACATTAAATCAAGTAAAAAATTGTAAAATTAAAATTATATTGTGTAATAGCTGAATGTTTAAATCTACCGATTCAACATACCCAATTTGTATAACAAAAAGTTAAAGCGTTTTTCATCTAATGCTTTGGTAAACAAATCAGCTTAGTGATATTCAGTTGGTACAAAATATAATTCTACATTACCATTTTCTACATGATCTTTTATGAAATGGTACCGAATGTCAATGTGTTTAGTTTTGGAGTGTTGCACCGGATTTGATGTTATTGCAATTGCCCTATGAGAATCACAATCGATAGGGATCTTCTGAGGTGTAAACCCGTAGTCTCTTAGTTGGCTCTTCATCCATAACACTTGTGAACAGCATGATGATACAGCAATGTACTCAGCTTCTGCTGTTTATAGTGACACAATGTTGTTTCTTGGATGACCAGCTGACGGATTTGTCACCATGGAACTGAACTGCTCCTGATGTGCTTTTTCGATCCATTTTATCACCTGAATGATCAGCATCAGAGAAGGCAGTCAATGTAAATGATGATTCTCTAGGATACCACAAACCTAAGTTTGGAGTTCCCTTCAAATATCTTAAAATTCGTTTGGCAGCAGCCAAATGTGATTCCTTTGGATGTGCCTTATATTTAGCACAGACACAAGTAGCAAACATAATATCAGGTCTACTGGCAGTTAAGTACAAAAATGACCCAATTATTCCTTGATAATGAGTTAAATCAACAGGTTTCCTTGAAATGTCCTGATCAAGTTTTGATTTAGAATCAGGAGCCATGGGTGTTTTCATGGGAATACTGTTGACCATGTTATATTTCTTCAACATGTCTTGGATATACTTTGACTGATTGATAAAAATTCCATCAGTCAGTTGTTTTACTTGTAAACCCAAGAAAAAAATTTATTTCACCCATCATGCTCATTTCAGATTTTTAGGACATTAAAACACGAACTTTTTACAAACTTCTGTATTGGTAGACCCAAAAATTATATCATAATTTACTAAATTCGGCATGTTTGGCATGATTTACTTCTTACTGTTTCAATCCTCTGAGTCTTGTTTCTAAAAAAATAAGCATAATTTACTAAATTCGGCATGTTTGGCCCAATGACTCTGAATAGCTTCAAAAATGTACAAGGAGCCCTTTTCTTGCAAAAGATTTTCTTCTCCAGATAATCTTCTAAGTATGGAAGCTAATTCCTTTTCCTTATGAAGTTTGCATTTTGTTTTTTAAAAAGATCCAACTTTCTATTCTTTTTCTTTCTTAATTCAACTTCATTTAGCAATGTCAGCATATCATTAATTTCTTTTTGCTCCACTTCTTGAACAACAAACCTCAAGTGATGTTGTCTTTCTGATTCATCAGCTAAAATATATCTGTGGAAAAAATTATCCATGATTTCAACTTCATTCATCTCTTTGACATATTGGGGCATCACATCCACAATTGGAAACAGATCAAATTCCTCTTTGACTGTAACTGTCACCGCAGGCTTTTCAACCGTTGGTGTTGGCACATCATCTCTCAAAATCTCCTCTAGTAACTCCTCCTCAACAACAATATTCTATTCCCTTAACGTCTCAACAGATAAATCAAAAACTTCATCATCATCAGATACTTCAATTTCTTGTTCTGCTCCTTCAATCATTAATACTTCTTCTTCTCTGTCAGAATCGTCGTATTCCTCAAAATTATAACTACCTGATTGAACACTCACAGGAACTGGAACATCTTCATAAAGAATCAATCCTAGCTCACTCTGAGCTTCAACTGGTTTTTCTTTTGTACTTCCAACTTCTCCAACTGCTTAGCCTTCTGTTTCTTTTTCTTTCCCTGTATAAGCAACCATTTGAAGTCCAGTCTCAGTTTCTCCAAGCTTCCTCCTCTTCTCCCCCACATGAGGAGCATCATCGGAGTCTTCATCATGATCTTCATGCTTACGTTTAGGAGTCGAAGCTTGAGCTTTACACATCTGCTCAACAGAAGATAATCTTTCAGATAATGATCCTAGAGCACTAACGACTGTGTTTTCCAATCTGATCATTCTCACCATCATCTCGTCAAATTGTTCAAAACAAAAATCTCTCAGCTTGTTAATTGAGTCTTGAGGTTCTGTTTATTTTACAACCTCCGGAGCCGCCTTTACTTTTAGCAATCTTTGAATATTTGTTATTTGAGTCATCATCTCTGAATATTGTGTTGTTATTTGAGCTGTAACTCCAATAATTGCTTCATTCAGCTTGGATTCAATGACAAATGGTAATGACCTAACTATTGGGTCACTTAGTCTTCCAGTTGTCACAACGGTGGATCTTGTAAAAAGAACCCCCGTGTGGCCTGTACTCAGAGATGGAAAAGTTGTGGCTCTGACAAGACTTTCAGCCATTTCAAGTGAAGGAGCAACAGATGCTTCCAACACTGTGGTTGTTTCGACAGGGACATGTAGTACTTCTGTACTTACTTCAACGGAACAAAAGAAAAATAAGGGTTGCACAAGACTAAAAACTAGAGGCAGCGGTAAGGTGCGTGGGGTAGACTCAAGTGTCCTGTCTTGTATAGGTTCAACGACTTGTGGAAGAATAAATGTACAATGGGTAAGAATTATACTAGTTTCAATATCCATAGAATCCGAATGATCCAATGATAGATTATGTGTTGATTCCCCGTGAAGAAACAAAACATCTCCTTCTTGAGAAGGAGATGAGTTGCCAGAGGGGTGTGCAATCACCAATGAAATACTGGTTTCTTCAATGCTAACTCTCAAAAAAGAGCTAACAGTGGATGTGGCTACCCGACTGTTTAAGGTTTGGGTCTCCCTCACACTCACCACTTCATCCATCTCTTTTTCTGGTAGGCTCACTATCAGAGATATCTCAATTCCACCAGCACCTCCCAAATCATCATTATCATCATCATCATCCTCTTCACCTTCATTTCCACCTTCTGGAATGTTAGATAATGTTCATTCAGAATCAGAACTACTCTCACCTCCCCTTACTACTTCCACAACTCCCTCAGGCTCAGTTTGGCTTCCCTTTACATCAACCCTGTGTTGATGTACCTGCTCACCTATGACTCCTTGGGTATGAAAACTGGTTCTTGAGTTTCAATTGGAACATGATCTATTCTATATAGTCTCACACTTTCAGCCTCTGCATCATCTATTTTAACTATGATTCAGAAATCGGCATAATGTTGGCAATAGGAGCGTCCTGAACTTTATAAAGGCTCATCATAACATAGTATAGACAAATCTAAGCACCTGATCTTTTTGGAATTTTCTCGTTTGCTCTCAAGATGCCTCTAATCAGAATTTATATAAACCTTTGCAATGGCATAAATTTTCTCGCTGTTTGTTATCTTTGCCAATATTACCTCTTTCAGGTCTTCCCAAATGCACTGAGCAAAGCCATAGTTCTTGTTGAATGCTATCCCATGAAACAATCTTAGGCAGTGTATGCATCCTCGTTCTATACCAGTATTCTTTGAGGTCATACATCTGTTGATGATGCTAAACACTGTATACCATTCTCCGTTTAGCCAATTTCTGTGGAACTTTGAACTTTTTTCAAGTGGTTTGGAGTAACCCAAACATATCAGATCGTGGCATAGTTGCTCATCCATTACAAAATCTTCAAAGTCTGCCAGCTCAGGGAAATTGACGGTGTCAATGCATCTGGTAAGAACAGTTTATGACGCAGCATGGCTAAAGTTATTTTGGTTTTAAACTGATCAATTGTAACTTTGAAGTGATGGTCTCCTTCAGCAGGCACGAATTTGATCGTCTGCCATAATTGATATAGGTAGAGAAGAGGAATGGAAGGTTTACATTTCAACAGGTATATAACCAAGAGGGTGACCTTTGAAGATTTCCACAATCACCGGATGGCAAACTTTTATGACATTTGGGTCAAACCGGTGATTGTTGTCTAGTAGGGATAGACAATGCTTAGATTTGACCAATTGGGTTTCAGGGATTGTGGATGATGATGATGGTCTTGTGACAAATGCAAATTTAACAGGTTTGGATACTAGAGTATGGTTTGATGAATAATGAGAATCTGAAGAGTTGGAGTTATGGGTGGGTGATTGGGATGCCATTTGATACCTATAAAAATAGCAAACATGTTAGATATGTCAGGTAAACAAATTTAATCTTACAGATAGAGAAATAAAACATTTAACAAGAAAATTATAAAAATATGTGTTTCATTGTTTAAAGCATCGGGATTCCAGACAATAATAAAAAATGTTATTGTTAGGACTCCAAAGTCAATCTTCAAGAGACAATGTTAATAAAACACAGATTTTAAAAAATTTCTCAAAAAATGTGAAATTCTCTAAAGAATTAAAAGTTCCCACACTTATAAAAATTTTTGAAAAATTGACTCCAAACTCGAAACATGAAGGACCAAACTCGAATGAGTCATGAGCATACTCGGGTGACTTGTGAACCAACTCGAATGACTCTTAAACAAACTCGGTTGACTAACTGATAAACTCGAATGAAATACAAGTCAACTCGGATAAAGTATGAAATTTCTCGAATGAGTTATGAACCAACTCGAATAACGCTTCGATTTTCTCGAATGACATTCTAACAAACTCGATAAAAGATGAAGTTTTCACGAATGACCTTTGGTTCGAGTTGGAATTACTTGTAAAAATTCTAAGTCCATTTCAAACAAACTCGCATGAAACAAGACTTTTCTCGGACAATACATTACCCAACGTGAATGGAGCATGAGATTTCTCGGACAATGTTTCAGCCGAGTTTGATTGGTCTAAAATTTTCTAAGTCCAAAATTTATCAAACTCGACAGAAACTAAGCTTTTCTCGAAAGCTTCTTTGTGAAACTCAATAAACTCTAAGAGTTTTCTCCAGTACTTCATTGTCCAACTCGATCAATACTAAGATTTTGACGAATAACCTTTTGATCGAGTTTGAACTAAAAATAATTCTAAGTCCCATTTTATACTCTGAAATTTCAAAAATTCAATTTCAGGGACATTTGAACCTAAACTTTTACAGGTTCCTACTCGAAAACACTTTTTTAAACAACTTTCCTTCACTGATGTTGTTCCAAAAACAACATTTTAATCCATTAAAATCTAAATTTCAGTAAGTTCATAAACTCGAAAACTTTTATCTTCAAAAATCAAATGAAATGTCGTATGCAGAATTATAAGTCTTGAAATTGGATTTTCAAGCTTATACAAAACATATGCACACCTACATACTTTCAATTTCATGATTGAAACCTAAATAAAGGATTTTGAAATTTCATCCTTCGACTCATACTAACAGACGCATACACACAGTGATACACATACAAATGAATCAACAACTCGAAATGAAATTAAAAGCTAATAAACATTAACAAATAATACTGAAAACATACTTACAAACAACTAAAAAGCTTGAATTCGAACACACGAAGATTGCTTCTTGATGAAGAAATATTGAGAGATATTGGGAGAAAGTGAACAGTGCTCGGGAGTTGTGAAAGCTTAATTTGAATTTCAAAATTCAAATTTATACTCAAATTTGAAATTAGAAAACCCGGCCCATGTTTTAAAAAATTCAGCCCACTTTCTCTTTTGTACTTAAGTCCATTTTCTAAAATAAATTTCACACTAAAACAAAACAAAAAAAACAACAAAACGCAAAAACATATTTAAACAACTAAAAAAATTTTAAACAACACAGAAATAAAATGAATTAAAAAAATGTTAATAGAAAATAAAATGAACAAAACAAAATAAAATGTTGCTTCCCTTCGAATTTTGCAGTTATCCTCCCCCTCAGATCAATATCACTTATTAAACTTTCTCCCCCTGCAATTAAACAGATAAACAATTAGCAGATATCCAAATATCAGATAAAATTATGTTTGCTCCCCCTGCACATGACAATCCGATTCTGTTAAATCTCAGAAAAATTAAAAACATTTAAATCACATGAGATTAACAAGCATTGAATCAAGTAAAAATTTTTGTAATTTTAAAATTATATTGTGTAAGAACTGAATTTTTAAATCTATCGATTCAACATACCCAATTTGTATACCAAAAAGTTAAAGTGTTTTTCATCTAACGCTTTGGTAAACAAATCAGCTAGTTGATATTCAGTGGGAAAAAAATATAATTCTACATTACCATTTTCTTATGATCTTTTATGAAATGGTACCGAATGTCAATGTGTTTAGTTTTGGAGAGTTGCACAGGATTAGACGCTATTGCAATTGCGCTCTGGGAATCACAATAGATAGGAATCTTTTGAGACGTAAACCAGTAGTCTCTCAATTGGCTCTTCATCCACAACACTTGTGAACAGCATGATGAAACAACAACATACTCAGCTTCTGCTGTTGATAGTGATACATAGTGTTGTTTCTTGGATGACCAGCAGACGGGTTTGTCACCAAGGAATTGAACTGCTCCTGATGTACTCTTACGATCCATTTTATCATCTGCATGATCAGCATAAGAAAAAGCAGTCAATGTAAATGATGATTCCCTAGGATACCACAAACCTAAGTTTGGAGTTCCCTTCAGACATCTTAAAATACGTTTGGCAGCAACCAAATGTGATTCCTTTGGATGTGCCTGATATCTAGCACAGACACAAGTAGCAAACATAATATCAGGTCTACTTGTAGTTAAGTACATTAACGACCCAATTATCCCTCGATAATGAGTTACATCAACAGGTTTCCCTGAAATGTCCTCATTGAGTTTAGATTTAGAATTAGGAGCCATGGGTGTACTATTGACCATGTTAAATTTCTTCAACATGTCTTGAATGTATTTTAACTGATTGATGAAAATTCCATCACTTAGTTGTTTTACTTGTAATCCCAAGAAAAAATTTGTTTCACTCATCATGCTCATTTCAAATTTTTGGGACATTAAAAATGCGAACTTTTTTTACAAAATTCAGGATTAGTAGACCCGAATATTATATCGTCTACGTATATATGAATTACTATGATATCTGGACCCTGAAGTTTTATGAATAGGGTAGTGTCCATTGCGCTTTTGTTGAAGCCACATTTCAAAAGATAATTTGATAGGGAATCATACCAAGCTCGGGGTGCTTGTTTAAGGCCATACAGTGACTTGTCTAAAATATATACGTTATCAGGCTTCGAAGGATTGATAAATCCTTCAGTCTGATATGTATATAATTCATCACTTAAGTCCCCATTTAAAAACCTAGTTTTTACATCCATTTGATACATAGTGAAATTCTTATGAGCTGCAAAAGCTAGAAACATTCTAATGGCCTCTATCCTAGCAACATGGGCAAATGTTTCATCATAATCAATTCCCTCCTGTTGGCTGTATCCTTTGGCTACGAGACGTGCTTTGTTCCGAATGATGACACCGTGTTCAACTTTCTTGTTCTTGAAGATCCACTTCGTGCCAATGATGGATTTGTCTTTTGGTCTTTCCACCATTCTCCAGACTTTCAACCTTTCAAACTGATTGAGCTCTTCTTCCATTGCTGCAATCCAGTCTGCATCCAGAAGAGCTTCTTTCACCATTTTTGGTTCGATCTCGCTCAAAAAATTTGAGAAGAGACATTCATTTAACGTAGCTCTTCGGGTTTTAACAGAAGCAGAGGGATCACCAGTGATATTTTCAGGTGGGTGGTCCTTTGTCCATTTGAAAGTATGGGGATAAGGTTGAAGATGGTCTTGATTGGATTTCAAGTCCAGGTAGGGAATACGGGGAATATGTTTTAGAGTTGGTGGGATATCAACTGAGGTAGGGGTTTATGTATTTTCAGAATTCAAGGGAGTGTCATTAGTTTCTGGAGCTTGAAATTGTTGTACACTTCCAGCATGAATGTGTACATCAGTCATCGAAACCTCTCCAGTATCTTTAGAAATTGGTTGATGTGAATGATCTGAGACTACGACCAGATCTTCAGTAATCCAGTCAGGATTCAAAATTTGAACATCAGATTTGGTCTTTTCGAAATAGTCTTCATAAAAATTTTCAAACAATTTATTTAGATCATTCTATCGTCTTTATGCTCTGTTGACTTTACAGAAGTTGACTGTTTAGACTCAGGTCCTGAAGTGGCGTGTTCAGGATCCATAATGATTCCTTTGTCAAATTTCACGTTTACGCTCTCGTTAACCGTCTTCGTGCGTTTGTTGTAGACTCGGAATGCAACCGATTCTTTTGAGTAACCAATGTATATGCCTTCATCAGCTTTCTAATTAAGTTTTCCCAAATTGTCTTTATCGTTGAAGATAAAACACTTGCATCCAAAGACATGGAAAAATTTAATGCAAGGGACTCTTTTATTTATAAGCTCATAATGTGTTTTTCTGAATCTTTTAATGATTATAGATCTGATCTGGGTGAAACACGCGGTTGCTACAGCTTCAGCCCAGAGGAACAACGAAAGATTAGAATATGCAAGCATCGTCCTAGCAGATTGCACAAGCGTACGGTTTCGTCTTTCAACTACTCCGTTTTGTTGTAGGGTACGAGCTGCCAAAAATTGATGTGTTATCCCAACATAAGTCAGAAATGTCTCGAGGGACTTGTTCTTGAACTCTGTACCATTATTAGATCTAATGGTCTAAACCGAAAGCTATAACTTAACTTGAATCTTGTGTATGAAGTAAATTATGATTTTAGTAGCTTCAGACTTGGATCTCAAGAAGAAAACCCATGCATATCTTGAATAATCATCTACTATTACCAACACATATTCCTTGTTGTTGATACTTTGTACTCGCATAGGCTTACATAAATCCATATCTAGAAGCTCCAATGGCCTAGGTCAAGAATTTTCAACCTTTAATTAGTGTGACGTCCTCACCATCTTCCCTTTCTCACATGTGACACATAACTGCTCGTTTTGAAATCAGAGAGTCGGTAGACCTTTTACTAAGCCACCTTTGCAAGGTTGGTCAGTTCTTTGAAGTTCAAATGAGATAGACGGCGATGCCACAACTAGTATACTTTTGATGTTTCCTTGGAAAGTAGACAAACATCTTTCTTCAGATTGATATTGGCTAGGTCTAATACTACACATATTAGCCTTGAAATTGACTTCCAGCCCTTTATCGCACAGTTTGCCAATGCTGAACAGATTGTGGCCAAGACCATCAACATAGAATACCTTCTGAATTGTAATCTTGTCGTATTCCAGACATCCATAGCCTTTCATCGGACAGAAGTGATCGTTGCCAAATCTTACCGTCCCACAAAATTTGTCAACAAAATTGGTTAGGTTGTCTCGTTGTCCGGTCATATGCTTGGAACATCCAAAGTCTACAAGACGAAGTAAAACATGAGGTACCCACTTATAGTCAGGTACTTTGGATTTTGGTAAATCATGCGGTATTTCTGCAGGTAGATTAACAGATAAGTTCTTTGTTTTTGGAACCCACTTTTGAACAGTCTTTTTGGGTATCCATTTTTGTACAGTTCTTTTTGCAACTGATTTTGAAATGTGTTTCTTTGGATCCCTTTGCTGTATAAAAATGGGAACCTTGTTCTTTGGTATCCATACAAACATATCCGAATTATGCAAAGTTTTATCATTCAATGCATGACATTTGGAAAAATTCAATAAAAACAGTTCAGCACGAGAGTATTTAACAGTAGAACATTGTTTAACAATAGATTTATTACAGACATAATTATCTATAGATCTAATCCTATCTGTAACACTCAAATCTTTCACTCTCCACTCCTGTCTAAAACTCGTCTTCTTCTTTGCCACTTGCTTCTATCTCCAAATATGCTTCGGTGTTCTTTTCACAGAATTATTAGAAATACTGGAAGAACACAAATCAGTCAGTTTAGTATCAGCTTTAATCTGCAAAACTTTCTTACTTTTTGAAGTATTTTCTTTCTTTGCCATTGTAACCTTAGATGAAGATGATTCACCTATTTCAAATTTGACAAAAGATACTTTTGCTTTCTCCTTTTTGTGTAAAACATGTGATGGAACTGATTTAACCTTAAATCTGTAGGTATTCTTCTCAAATAAGTAACAGGTTCCTTACGTTTGTCAGTTTGTTTGTCATGAAGCGGTTTCATAAACTCATCAATTTTAACAAACATGTCTTCCAAAGAGTTGAATTCAGAGTTCACAGATCAAACTCTTTTTCAGAATTGATAGAATCAGGTTGAATTGAAGATTTCTGATCTGGTTGAGTTTTGCTTTCAGTCTGGTTTTTAAGTTTTAGTTCCAAATCTTTAATCTCAGCCTGAAGCTTTTCCTTTCAGTCTCAAAAGTTTTGAGTTTCAATTCAAGATCAGAATTAATCTTTTCAAGAATTGAGTTTTGAATGTATGGCCTTTGAGTGGAAGATGTATTTTCAGACAATTCTTTGTCAGAGTATGTCTGAAAATACTCTTCTGATTTACATGGATTCTGATAACTTTCATTAAGTTTATCATAATCCAAAGTATTTTGCATTTTATCTTTTCTCAACCGTTTTAGATCTTCAGCTGTTTCTACCTCATCTGATGCTCTTAAAATACCAACCGTAATCCTAAATTCATGTATCTAGTATCATACAAAGTTGGGGAACATGAAACGACTTTTTCTAGATACTTAGGATTATCACAACCAATTCCTAATTTAGAATTATAAAAATCAGTGTCCTTTGGTTGATTTAGATGAATAGTCTGATCTGTTTGTCCTCTTTTAATAAATTCATCTTCTAAGGATTTAATATTCTCATATAATTTTGTCCTTTCAGCAAATATGGAATTATATTTTACAGAATAATTTACTGACTCTATGTTAATATGTATTCCCTTTATAATCAGCACTTGAAAGTTTCTTTATCAAAACACAAGAAGAATCTTGCTCAATAATTATGTAATGATGAAGAAAGACAAAAGGAATGTTGGGAGCATATGTAAAATGGCGGCTGCTCTTGTATTCAATATTTAACCGTGTACAAGGTTCAAAACCCTAGGAGCCTATTTCTAGGCTCCTTTAATTATCTATGGGACATTGACACAAATGGCCCCTAGACTTTTACATAGAAATAAATTACAAGGAAATAAATACAAGACTAAATAATAACAAAATAATTATTACAAGATAAGTCCACATGATCGAAATTAAATGTCTAACAATCTCCCCCTTTTCGATCAACGTGGAGGTCCTGGAACTTTGGCATGATCGGTAGATTCTCGGAGTCCAAGGACGACGTCGAAGCGTCTGATCACTTGTCTCATATGTAGCCTTTCGTTCAGGTATTCTATGCCGTTGAGGATATCCTGAATCTCCTTTGGTGAGCATCTGAGTTCCGGATCTGGTTGAGCGTCAAAATCTTGAACTTTCTGAGTAAGCGCGGCTCGAACCAATCTAATAGTACCGTCGGAGTAACAGGGAAGATCCTCAAAGCGCATGAACCTTTTGTAACCTTTCTGGTTCAAATATATAACACCTGGCTGTCCTCGAAGCAGAACTTTATAGGCCGATTAGTGGTCTACCAAAAATATATCTTGATCAGGAGCTTTCAGACCCACTTTAACTAAGGCACTCTCAATTGCCATCTGAAAATCTCTGAGGCACATCACAATTGAGCGGCGATTCTTGCATCGGACCAGGGCTACAACTGCAGTCATGTGAGTCAGACGACCCTTGATTTTGTTTTTCAGCTTGTTGTGCAGAAGCTCGGTGTCGTCTATATTTGCAAAATCAAGGTCACTTTCATTCAATTCTTGAATTGTTCCGTCTTCTCTGAGTACCTCAAATGCCGGAGTGAATACTCTAGCTCTTTTGTACATGTGGATGTTATTGATCTTAACAATTTTTGATTTAAGACCAATATTTGCTCTTATCTCTCTTTTCCCTTAGCATCATCTGATTATATTCTGCTTGTTCAGCTCGAGATGCATCGGTCATCACCATCAGAATACGTCTACTGTAAGACCCCGGCTTCTTTATAAATACCATCTTGAATCTTTCTTCAAAGAAACGATTCTGAAACTGTTCAGCCGGGAACTTTTCTCAAGAATTCTTTTAACCCTTGGACCGGAGGCTCTTCTAATTTGGTGGGAGGAGCTTCAAGAAGTTTCAAGACTCGAGCCCTCCGGTCCTGACTCAATTCTTCTATTGTTTCTACATCCAGGGAATGAACTTTGCCCTTTGAATACCATTGGATCCATTCTACGTCTGTCATGTCGTATATTGGAGTGACGTCTCTTGTAGCAAAGCAATCGACAGTTCGGGACCCTGATGATTCGGCAATGTGAGCTGGCGGATTTGATTGAGTTTGAAGGGTTGTTTAGACTGTTGGGGAAGGGTTAACTGATGGAATTTCTGTTGGTGTGGGGGTGATTTGGATTGATGGAGTTTCTATGGAAAAAGGTGAAGTTGTTTGAATGGTAGAAGTTATTTCATCTTGAGGTGCATGGGTTGGGGAATCCCAAACTTCAACTGGGGAGGATGATTTTTGCGGTGATTGAGGTTCAGGCTTTGGTGTGAGAAAGAGATAGTCGTTATTAGTATTAGAGTCTGAGTCAGACACTAATACGATTTCGACTTTTTCATATTGAGGTTCATATTCCACCATTGCTGACATAGGATCTAAAGGAGCTGGACCTTCAATTTGTAATGGTTCATACTCTATCATTTGCATCTCCCGAGCCTCATGACTCTGATCCCCAAACCCCTGAATCTCTGTCGATTCTGTCTCTGCTCCCCTACAATCAACATGAGGTCCTCAAACTGAGTTTTCTAACGTTTCTCCCCCTCATGGCGATCAGGGTCGTCCTGATCGTCATGTTTCCTTTTCTGGGACTCAGCCTAAGGACGGCTTTGAAGCTCAATGACGGCAGATTCGAGGCTGTCCATTCTAGAGTTCAGTTGCTCCTGGACTTGAAGGATAAGACGGGTCAGCAGCATCGATTTTGTCCGAGAGCTCTGCAAGTTGTGTATGGACTGAATGGGATCCTGGTGCAGGCAGATCCTCAGAAGTGAAACCCTTACCCTTTATAAGCGAGAGAAGGGCGGTGTGACGTTCCTCAGCAGCCTCCTTTTGGGCGTCCAGGTCAGCCCGGGTAATAACACCGGCAGCACGAAGAGCTGCCGTTAACATCTACTATGGGACGCTCAGATCCAGAAGTTTGTTGAGCTGCCACGGAGGCAGCTCTTGGGGATGCCACAGAGGCATCGTGCATGGTGTGTATTTGTGGGGATGGAATGGTGAATGAAAGAGGTTCGGTCACGTGGGGAGGAGTGTTACCTCGTTCAACACCGCCACTCTCCGAATGAGAGGGCGATGGCGTATGTGCTGTATCCCCGTGGAATGAAATAGCACCCTGTAGAGAGGATGCTAAGTGGGTGGAGGGGGTTAGTTCGACCATGGGACTTATGGTCTTATAGTGGGTGGTCCGGCTAATAGGGCTGCGGTCACCCTCAGAAGTTGCTTCTAACCCTCGTACGACAGAGATGGTTCGTTCGGAATCCGCCGCCTTTGCCGCCTCACCGCCTTCTCCCACACTCACAAACACTAGCTCCCGCTCACCTATCCCAATTGATTGTTGTACCTCCGCCTCATCTCCCTCATCCTCACTCATCCTATCCTCACCGTCAAATTGGCTAGACTCAGTCGGATCTGATTGAGCCTCATCTGGATAAAACTCTCGAATATAGGCCCGACCAATTCCCATGCCTTTAGCATGAGGGACAACGGATAGTCATTATAGGCACCGAAGGAGCCCCTTTTGGCAAAGTAAGTTTTTGGATCGCCACGGTAGGGTAGACATCAGCCTCAGGGCGCTCATCGATGTCTTCATCGTTATCCATCGCATATTGTATGATAAGTTGTAGGAAGCGTTGGAGAGGAATGTATTTGCGTCCTCTTTTGGTTCCCCTCTCTATATGGACTCTTTTCAATTCCTTGAAGAGGAGTGCTGCATAGTCGACGTGGCGGTCAAAAACAAAGCCAGTGAACATGGCTAAGTGTAAGGTCTACACAACACGGATCTATCTAGACGCGAGACTTTCAACGAGTGCGGAATCCTCGTTAACGGGTTGACGGTAACAACTCTCACTAGGAACACGAAGACTATCAATAAGCTGTACGAACTACGACGGACGCACCTACGAATTGATTCTCTCCGAAACAACACTAAAACCACTGATAAACTCGAAATCGCCTTTGCCTAATCTCTCTCGAATTCTGCAAAAAGTCTCTTAATAATTCGAGTCTATCCCTAATTATAGAGGTTAATTCGAGTCTGCCATGGGCCAAACTCGAATCAGGCCCAAGGCCCATTCGAGTTTGTCCCCTTGACATTCTCGAATCTGCCTAATGGAAACACATTCGAATCTGCTTAAGGAACACATTCGAATCTATCATAGATTCGAATGCCAATCCTTAGAGAATTCGAATTTACTCTTTCACATATTTAACTTAGCATTGAAACTTATGTTTTTAACTTATGTTTGATTTTATCTTTGATCTTTGTGTTTGAACTTCTTGTAATACGTTACATCAAGTTCAAACATACAATCAATAATAATTATCAAACATATATAAACATATATATCAAACACTTGCTAATACCACAATGTTGGATCAGTTAGACTGCTATCGTCACACAGGGTGTACCAACAGACTCCCCCTTGACGATAGCTTCTAACAATTCACACATTTGATTAAGTACTTTGTTTATTATTTATTCAAACTGCTGCCAGCATACAAACCCTTCTCAATACACACTTTAACTACATTTTCATACTTTCTAGCCTCACTATCCATATGAGTGTCGCTTGAGATCTTATGAGCATGTAGCACTTGAAGGTCATCTTTAGAAAGGTTTACAAGGTGAAGGGGATCGTAGACTCTAAGAATCACTTTTTCTTCAAAATCTTCCATCACAGCTTCTCCCGTTTCACTTTCCACATACCACCAGTTTAGGTTTTTTATGACGTCCTGTGGCATTGGCTTGAGTGGAACCTTTCTCAGACATCTCACTGGTCTGTATTGTATTTTCATCCATGGACGCCCAGTCAGAGGATCAATTCGAGAATGGTCCATTACTCGTTTACCTATCCTCGGATTGAGGCATTCGAACTTTCTCGACCTTCCTTCTTTTCTTATGATCTTGGCAATTATTTCAGCGTAAGGGTCGTTGCCGATATTGATTAGCTCCTTCCAAGCTAATGCCTTTATCTCAATCTTCGGCAAGGAGTTGAATACTTTCTGAGTTTTTCTGAGATACTGGAGACCATCTTTTCTTTTGATAATGAATAGCTGCAATTCCCGATCAAAGAACCAGCTCAATATACTTCTTGGATAGCTCTCCAATACCCCGCACATGCATCTTCTTCTTCAACTCTAACTCCTTTTGCTCTGCCCTGAACCATAGTTTTCTTTTCTCTTCATTGGTAAGCTCTCTGGCAGGCTCTTCCCTTGATGAATCAACATTTAAAGCAGCATTGACTACTTCTACGTTAATCACATTATTTCCGTCTATCACATAAGTATCTGTGATTGGGTTTTGCTGAACGATGATCTCATTTGCTTCATCATCCTCATCAGCACAAACTTCATCATCGGATTTCCAATCTGTTATATCTTCGGGTACAAATTCTCCTTCTTCTAATTCCTCCATATCATCCTCAAAATCAAAGCCAAGGTCCATAGGGTCATCGTCGAGATCCATTAAGGTTTCGATCATTTCGTGTATTTCTGACTCTGTGACCTTTGATAAACTGGCCTCTCCTTCTACAGCTCCCGATTGACTCGGCTCCCCCTGAGTCTCAGCATCCTGACCAGCAGAAAAATCTACTGGCTCATTATGTCTTTGCGTGCTGGGATCATTGCCATTGTCATCTTCATCATTATCATCTCATCCCTCGGCAGCTCCACTTGATCACGGCAGGTTGTCTCCCCCTGAGCCTTTATATTTTTCATTAATTGCTCAATCAGGGAGCGCATCGATCTTATTTCGGCTGCTTGATCAGCTACAAAAGTTTTCAGCTCTAAGTTATCTTCCTGAACCTTATCAACAGTCTTCTTCAGCTCGGCATTCTCGATATCTAGATTTGCATTATGCTTTTGTACTTCACCGAGAGCCGTTGTCAGGCCAAAGATTTGAATCTGCTGGAAGTCAACTCTATTCTTTAGCTCCAAAAACCTTTGATTCTCTGGGAAGGGGGATGAGGTGGATGGAATGGATTGTATTGGAGTCGGAATGATTGGAGATGGAATATACGGTTCCACGGGTGGTGGTGGTGGTGGTATGGTAGTTTGAGGGGCCTAAGGCTGAGGAATTTCAGTCTGTGTAGTTGAAGCTGAGGTAGCTCCCTGCATAAAACGATGACGTTTAGCCCTTTGCCTTGTCAATAATGGAGCAACTTCTTCTTCCTCAAAATCAGAGTCATCAGACTCCCGTGATGCTCGTCGCCGTGAAACTTCTTCAGCCACCACTAACCTCGAATCATAGGTTCCTATCTGGACAGACGGTTCTGCAGTGACAGACTCTGGAACTTCAACCTCTATCTCTTCCATATCTTCAGATTCAGTAGCTGAAGATGACATGTCATTACCAGTTTGCTCAGGTTGATATTCATCGACATCCCTAAGAAAATCATCTTCTCCTTCTGGAGGCTCTAACAGTTGATCAACAAGCTCAGCAGTTATCTCTTCATTAGCATTAGGCCCAGATGCCCAGATTTCCTCCAATGTTTGTCCTATCTGCTCAGATTCAGGTGGTGCACTTGAAGGCCCTGCCTCTTGTGCCTCTTGACGTTGACTGGTAGAAGGCCTACTTGCCTGAGTTTGACTCGCTGTAGATCTTTGGCGTCTCCTCTGTTGCTGAGGGCGCTGTTGTTGCTGTTGTTGTTGTGGTTGTCTATGCTGAACTTCCATCTCATCTGCCCAATTGGCATCATCAGGGGCGACAAAGTTCCGGTCAATTACAGCCCCAAACAAAGGTCGCTCTACCGGGACTGCTAACCTTCCTCTATGAGCAGAGCAATCAGCAAAAATCCTTTTATCGATAACTGCTACACTTTGAATGTCATTGAGTTGCGGCAAATTTTGCAAGAAGTGCCTGATGAGCATCATCACAAAGCGGGGATAAAGCAACAATCTTTCTCGTTCCGGAGCAGTGATTTGATGAACAAATTCTTAGAAAAACATTTCTGAAAAGCTGAAGCGCCGATTATAAACCAGTGCGATAATCCCTGATTGGATCTTCGATACAATATAATCAAATCCCGCTTTCTTGGCCGCAAAACATACCATGAACACGTGCGCCAGAAATTTCCATTGCCCTATGAGTCCACTCTTCATATAGGATGCTTAGTAACATCCAAGCTATATCCCATCCTCACAAAAGCAGCCTGCCTAATACTTAAAGGAAAATCTATAGGCCCAGACTCTTGCTCCTGAGTTCCCAGCTGCAGAACTTGGCGTAGCATATCAGCAGAAAATACCAACGGCTGTCCAGCTATCCTTGTCCTTAGAACTGTTGGGGTGACAGTACAATCAACTTACAAATGTTCATAAAACTGTCGCACATATGGAATAGCGATTTGGATGTTATGGGATAATGCGAACGAAATCCTAGACTCCACTAGGAAATCCATCATCTGTCGGAAGCCCTGCGCTTCAGGGATATGATGGTCAGGGGGAATGACCATATTATGCTTAGGCACAAACACTCTATCTGCCATGTCTGCACAATAGTTAAAATATTAGAATTATTAAAAATGAATAAACTTGTTTAAATTCAAAATTGTTTTATTTTGAACTTCTTTAAGTACAAAATCCAACACATATGAATTTCTACAAGTTTAATTAAATTTAAATTGAATAATTCAAATAAAATGACAAATTCGAACAAACAGATTCGAAGTAACACTTTTTCGAGTTTGATGACACATTCGAGTTTAACTCGAGACTGGTCACGAACAGATTCGAATGAGTCGGCCCACATCATCGCTAAAATCCATGATTTTAACCATTTTGGATTTAGAATATCACATTCATTAGTCCTACTAGGTTCTAATCAAAGATATTTGCCTTTAATTTGACTTTTTACCGGTCCAAACCTTGTAATTTTGAAAAACAAGTTTTCTACCAATAAACCTTCAAAAATTCAATGATTTTGGATTAAATGGTGTATAAGACTACTTAAATCTTGTACAAAACACTTGTTTATACCTAGATCTGTGAGTAGAATCGAACCCACACGTAAGAAACTCGACAAATAGTTGATTTTGTGAAATCGGCAAACTCGAGGACAATAGATTCGAAATCGCCAGATAGACTCGAGGGAACAAATTCGAAAACAGATGGATTAATGACATTACTGTTAACCTATTTATACCACCTACCTTCTAGTCTAATGACAGATTCGAATCTACTGACAGATTCGAGTCCTTATATTTTCGAGTTTAACTTAAACTGGAATTCACCCCTGAAACTTTGAAAATTTTGAAAATAAATTCAACTTTTTCAATCTCATTGTGTAACGGAATAAACTATGCCAAATCTTTTACCCTAAGCACTAGATTTTCACGCAATGTTTATTTTATTCAACTATGAATGCACCCTCAGTATTTTTGACCTTTTTCCTAAGTAAAATTAAAATAAAATAAAAATTAAAATAAAAATAAGTAAAAAATTTAATTTAGACTTAAACTACACTTATTAAAATTTACAACCTATGCTAAACACTTAACAACATATTTTGATGAGCATAGTCAAAGAAAGGTTCAGTCAAATAGCGGTTTCAGATACTCACTTTCAGTACTTCAACTTTCACACTTAGGAATTTTTGATTCCTTTGATTGTTTGGTGTGACATACCCATTTAGCCGATTGTCGGTATTTACCCTTTTAAACATGCTACAATTCGGAATTTCCCTTGGCATTTTTATTTATCATGAAGTTATCTTACGTGACTCAGACATAGACATACTTTTATGATCAAGGCATACATACAATGATTCTAACTTGTTGGTATTTGCAAACTTTCTTTAAAAGACAAACATCGGACACAGGTCTGTATTTTCATACAACAAAGTGTCTTAGTTTGACTTAAGGTTTATTTTTAAAGCTATCAAGACAGCGGTGACAGGTCTGTACCGACGTACAACAAAGCGACTTATCTTGCTAACCCGAATCAAAACAGAGGCAACAGGTCTGTACTTACGTACAACAGAGTTACATGTTTTTGACTCTCAATTTTGTATGATTTTTCTATTCTTTTCATTTTAAGATGTATTTGATGTTGCTATACATCCCCAGAAAGTTTGCGTACCTCATTTAGACTCAAAGTTTGTATGTCTTGTACATAAAAATTAAGACTGATTGGTCATACATCTAAGTTAGCGACACGTTTGACTTTTTCTTGAATATTTTATTAGCCTTGAGATTCCCGATATGTATTATGCCTACCAACACATCAAACTAAAATAAAGTATAACACTCAGAATTTTAGGTGCATTATGTGTGAAAGCCTAAACACTTAGAGTTTGTAACGACTGTGCTAATTTTCGTCACTTTGAACCTATGCATCTATGACTTAACTTTTTTTCTGATATTCTCTTTTCTTTTTTTTTTTTGAATTTTTTATGGTTTTCTCTCTTTTTTTTCTTTTGTTTTTCATAAGAAATAGCAATAAAAGAATATAGCCTACTAACTTACTAAAAATAGAAACTATCCTAATTTAGCAGACTTACAATAAAAAGAAAGAAATACGACAGCTATAAAAGGAAATAAAGTTCTACTAAGGTCAAATTACTCTGGGTTGCGCATTCCATTTAGTTTAATCAGATATTCAAACCGTGACTTATCAAAAGCTTTGGTAAATAAATCAGCATTATTATCGTCCGTTGCCACTTTTACCAATTTGATTAAGTTCTTTTCAGCACAATCACGAATAAAATGATGCCTTATGTCTATGTGCTTTGTTTTACTGTGTTTAACTGGCTTATTTGTTATAGCAATTGTAGATTGGTTATCTATCCTAATGGGAGTTTGAGTGTAAGCCAAACCGTAATCCCGTAATTATTGTTGTATCCACAGAACTTGTGAGCAGCAACTACCATCAGCAACATACTCGGCCTCGCACATTGACACGGCTACCGACGTCTGTTTCTTGCATTGTCAGGAAACCAGTCTCCCTCCTAGGAATTGACAACCTCCAGTTGTTGATTTGCGCGTCAAGCTGCATCCTCCGTAGTCAGAATCCGTGAACGCCTCCAACTCTAGATCTCCCTCCGCGTGATACCAAAGTCCCAGCTTCGGTTTCGACTTGAGGTATCGTAGAATCCGCTTCACAGCTTTTATGTGCATCTCCTTCGGATTAGCTTGAAACCTATAACAAATACACACATCAAACATGATGTCAGGTCTTGAAGCAGTTAAATACATAAGTGATCCAATCATGGCCCGATATAACGTCGGATCCACATCGGTATCACTTTCAGTACCCGGTCCGAGATTGTGATTCACTTGAATTGGCGTGCTGTAATGGGCAGTCAGTTTCGTTCCTTCCATCCCGAAGCGTTCTAATATGTCATAGACATACTTCGTCTGATGGATAAACATACCTTCCTTCTTCTGGTCAACTTGTAACCCCAAAAAGAAATTTAACTCTCCCATTGCACTCATCTCGAATTTCGACTTCATCACCTTCTCGAAATCTTTGCACATTTGTTCGTCTGATGATCCAAAGATGATATCATCAACGTACACTTGTACCAAGATGAAGTGTTCTCCCTTTCTCTTAACAAACAGCGTACTATCTATCCTACCCCTTTCAAACCCGTTTTCTAATAAATGGTTGGATAAAGTCTCGTACCACGCCCTTGGTGCTTGATGCAATCCATATAGAGCCTTATCTAAACGATATACTCTATCTGGATATTTTGGATCTGTAAATCCGGGCGGCTGTTCTACATACACCAGCTCCTTCACTTTCCCATAGAGAAAAGCACTCTTAACATCTAGTTGATTACCTTAAAGCCCTTGAAGGAAGCAAAAGCCAGGAACAACCTAATGGCTTCCAGCCTTACTACTGGCGCAAACACTTCATTGTAATCGATTCCCTCCTCTTGGTTGAAACCCTTTACAACTAACCTAGCCTTGTTGCGAGTGACTATACCCCGATCCTCTCTTTTGCACTTAAAAGCCCATTTGGTTCCTATGGCAATTTCCCCTCGAGGTAATGGAACTAACTCCCACACTTCTAGTTTCCTAAATTGAGAGAGTTCTTCCTGCATCGCTTCAACCCAGGAGTTATCCTTTAGTGCCATTTGCACATTTTTAGGCTCTACTTGCGAGATGAAACAAGAATAGAGACAGGTATGATATGCCTCAGAGTCGTTTATCATCGACAACAACACAGTGTTGTTATTTAAACTAATCCTAGTCCTCACACCCTCATTAGGATTTCCTATGATGCTTTCTATAGGATGGTTCTTGTTGATCCTAGAGGTCTCTATCTCGTCAACTCTCAGATTATCTCCTAAGTTAGATCCTATTTCACCTAGTGAGGGAACATCCTTAGATTCCACATTTTCCTCCTCGTGGAAATTTTCCTCAGAGTTGGAATTTGTTGCCTGAGTCTGATTCTCAGTTGTAGGTGCTTCTGGATCAGCGACTTCTGGAGATCCATCTTCAGTCGAGTAGGCTCGGATGTGGATTGAAATGTAGTCCTCGGAAAGGTATGACCTTCGTCATTCAGATGCAACGTCGCCATGTCCTTTTCGATTGTACCTGCATTTTCATCCAAAGGAATGTTAAATGACTAAAATAATTTATCATACTCAAATATCCATTTCGGACCTGTTTGGGGTTCATGTGTATAACTTGTGACTTCAATGTTATACACAATTTCCACTGTACCATTTTGTTTTGTTAAAAACCCGTTTGTTTGGTGAGTTCGGCACATAACCTAGGAAGTATCCTTCGTCAGCCTTTTCACCAAACTTCGGTTGATGTTTTGTATGCAATAAAGTGCATGGTACTCCAAACGGTTTGAAGCCAGTTAAATTAGGTGGCCGTTTATTCAAAATTTCATAACAGGTTTTGTTCAAAGATTTGACAGTTAGGACCCGGTTTAAAATATGACATGCGGTATTCACTGCCTCCCCCCAAAATATGGTAGGAAGCTTTGAATCCGACAGCGTAGTCCTAGCTGCCTCAATCAATGTCGAGTTCTTTCTTTCGGCCACCCCATTTTGTTGAGGCTCATATGGTGCACTAAATTGATGCACTATGCCTTTTGATAGGCAATATACACCAATTAGAGTGTTTTTAAATTCTGTTCCATTATCACTACGTAGCCTTTCAACCCGTGTTCCATAGGAATTCTCCACTTGGTCTAAGAACCCGATGAGCTTGGAAGCCGTCTTGTCCTTTGTACCTAGAAAGAAAACCCAAGAAAATCGTGAGTAATCGTCAGTGATAACTAAACAATACCAACTACCTCCTATACTCCTTTTGTTGATTGGTCCGAAGAGATCCATATGCAACAAATCGAATGTAGAGGTTATGGAGTTCTGAGTCTTGGACTTGTGTGCCTTCTTATGTTGTTTGCCCTTCTTGCATGGTAGACACTTGTCCTCGAACTGAAAACTCTTCATAGGCACACCTTGCACCAACCCATTTTTCGTTATATAGTTCAATTTTCTTAGGTGCAAGTGTGCCATGCGTCTGTGCCACAACACTGATTCAGTCTCCGAAGCTTTTGACAATAAGCAGATCGGACCCATCGAAGTTTCCGGCTTGTTCATATCGAGCATGTACAAGTCATTCTTCCTTGGTGCCCGCATCAATATCCATTTTTCTGGAATCTTGAACCCCGGTTTTAGCACTAACGCTTCAGTGTCAGTGAACAGCACTGAATTCTTCTTGTCACAGATTTGAGATACACTAATGAGATTGTGAACCAGTTTATCAATGTGATAAACTTGATCCAACCTGATCGTCCCATTAGTGACCACTCCGGTACCCGTGATGTTTCCTCCTTTATTTCCCGCGAATGATACAAATCCCCGATTCCCACCCTTGAAGTCTGTAAGGAGACTTCTTTCCCCTGTCATGTGCCTGGAGCATCCACTGTCGACGAACCATTTGTTGTTTGGACCTGTGGTGATCTCCTGCACATGAAAGAAAATAGGTTAGTTATCACTGGGAACCCAAGCCATAACTGACTTGGTTATACCATTCTCGTCCACATACTTAAACTCTTTCAAATACCCATCTCGCCTTTCAGGTGACTTGGGTCGTTGAACAGGAGTTTGTTGTGGTGCCGAGTGATGTAAATTCACTCTATGCCTTTGAGTAGGCATTTGTTGTGGAGCTCTTGAATAATTCCGATTATATTGCATTTCAGATTGAGATCCTTGAGCTCTAACCGGTGTGTGATGTCTAATAGGAGTGTGTGACCTAACTGGAGTGTATGCTCTGCTAGGTGTTGTGCTCCTATATTGTTGTTGAGGTCCAGACCTAGATTGATTTACGACTCGATTCGGTGAATTAGTCCTATCCACTTCCTTTGGTCCAACCTTTACCGGTAATTGTGTCACAACTTGTTTTGGTGCAGCCTGCACAGTTTTCTCGGTACTCTGAGAACTACTAGTGCTCGCCACACTTGTTGAAGGCTTAGATTGTGTTGGCTTCCCTGTCGTAGGTGTAACTTCAGTTTTCCTAAGCGGACAGTTAGAAGCAACATGCCCCTTTTCATAACATCTAAAGCAGGACATCTTGTCAATGGACTTCTTGTGTGTGCCCTTAGTCTTAGGTGTCTCACTTGTGTCCTGGTCTTTTTGAACATCTATTGCGACTGGTTCATCGTCCTGATCATTAAAATCAATTTTATGTTTTCCTGCAGGTGTTTCACTGGAGGAAGACACAAATTTGACTTTCTTAACCTTGACGGTTGTATCAGTCACCTTAGGTGTATTTTCTTTTACAGGCTCAGATATAGGTGTAGGTATGTCCTCTAAGTCTACTGATTTATCAGTTTTCTCCTGAGGTTGAGGCACGTAGTTTGCATTAAAAGGAGGAGGAATCTCATGAAATCCTAGACCTATAGGCTTTTTAGATTGGCGTTGAGCATCTAAAACTTTCCCTAGGTTCAGACTTGAATTCCTAAACTTTTCTAGCTTACTATTAGCCTCTGCCACCTTCACCTTAGTTTCAGCTAGCTCTACTTCTTTTGTCTTAAGATCTCTGGTCAAAGCCTTTACATGCTCATACATCAGTTCTAATCTAACGCACTGCTCACTCAGCTTGTCTTTTAGAACTATGACATCTTGTGCATCAGCTTTAAGCTTGTCCTTAAGATCTTGCTTAATGTCATTCAGGCTAGCATTATCATATTTTAAAGACTCATTTTGAGCAGATATGTTCTTATGTGATTCTAATACTAGATTTAACCTGTCCTTAGAAGTAACACATAACACACATAATTCATGGAAAAGAGAATAATTTAGACTAACCTTTGTGTGATCGGATTCCACGTTGGCCATTTGAGCGGCAAACTCCAGAAGTGTCTGATCATTCGACTTCTCCACCCACATCGGACTGCTGTCCCTTGTGGTCTGCTCTTCCCCTTCACATCCATTCTCGGTGACTTCAGCCATGAAGGCTCTAGCATTAGATTCCGGATGTGAGCTCCAGTCGTAGGTACCATCCAGCTGTCTGTCTGATGTGACGTTTGATAGTAGACCAGCTAGATTGGCTTGACCGGAAGATGAACTCGGAAGGTATCTCTGTTGAGATTGATTCTGAAACTGTCCATGATGCTGATTCTGCCCTTGGTAAGTATCTACCTTCGGTCTCTGACATTCTCTGGCAATGTGTCCCAGACCTTGACAATTGTAGCATTTGACTTTGGACTTATCAAAGCCAATCCCCTTATTGTTCATAGTCAGATTCCTCCCAGTCCGTTTGATGAATCTTTTAACCCGTTGGGTTACCATGGCCAGTTTCCATTTGAGATCCATTTCCTCAAGATCGTCAGGGTCTACCTGATCATAGTCTTCATCCCAGAGTGCAGGATCGTTTATTTTTCCTTGAACGCAGTTCCCGTATGCGGCCACAAATGACGCAAGCAAGTTCAAATGTTCTTCGGCCGATTTAGCGCTCATGGGCATATTAGAGTAGCCCTAAGATGTTGATGCCTGTGTCACCTGAGGCTGCTGTTCTTCCGATCTACCCAACCCTAAGAACGCTCTATTCAGTGTGTCATCAGTCTCTGCTGGTGACGATGTTTCTCCGGTGAAAAACGTTGTAGCAGTCTTCATATCAGCTGTCGTTGATGGTTTTGTTGATTTTCCAAAATACATGGCTGGATTTTGGACTTGTTCATAATCAGTTTCGGCCTTCAGTAGCTCAAAATGATAAGCCCGCAGCGTTCCCACTATATCCTCCAATGATTGGGTATAATGCCTGTCTTCATTAAGCTTAATCATAGCCACATACATCGCCCATTTGGCTGGTAAGGCGTCAAGAAGCTTATTGTTCTTTTCTGTGTCATTATACTCAATGCCGTGACTTTCAAGCTCTGTCAGTAGATGATAAAAGCGGGTGATGGTGTCATCCAGCTGTTCAACTTTCAAAGCCTTGAAAATAGCAAACTGCTGTTTCAACAACTCCATGCGCTTCCTTCGAACCCTCTGATTACCCTCACACCTCTTTTGCAACGACTCCCAAAGCTCCTTAGATGTCTTTTGAGTGCGGAATATGTGTAGTATATCCTGAGGCAAAGCCATTCGAATAATTGAGAAAGCTATGTTCTCGGCTTCATATAGTTTCTTATCATCCTCCTTCATCATCTGATATGATAAGACTCTTGTCGGCCTTTAACTTCTGAGATAGGTGGATTCTATCCTTCGTCAATACATACCCACATTCGCATGTCGTTGAAACGCACAAAATCAGCAAACCGATCTTTCCACCAATAGTAGTCTTCAAGTTTCATCAGCTTAGGCGGAGTATTAGCCTTCCCGACCTCATGATCCATTTCTAGAAACTTTTGAAGATTTGACATCGTTTCAAAAGTAATTGAATTGAACTTAATAAATTTAATTCGAAACTAATTTAAGTTAATTCTTTCGACTTTAGATAGATTCGAATATAATTAAATTTAAATTTATTTGGGATTAATTCGATTAAGTTTTGTAATTCAATTAAATTCGAACTTGATGACAGATTCGAAAGTCTCCAAACTCGAAGGTCAAGGCAAACTCGAATACTCAGCAGATTCGAAGCACCCTGTTCGACTATAGTCCAAACTCGAAGCAAACTCGAATCACTCTTTATCAAACTCGAAATGAGCGGATTTTGGTTAGACTCGAGACTAAGAAAAACCCTAATTACTCCTAACAGAATCGAGCGCCGCAAACTCGAAAAACGGCTAATACTTCGATTTCTTGACGTTTTACAGATTAAATCAATATTTTTGCAACGAAAAATACTGATTTCGATCAAAAACGTGAAAAACACGAAGTATTTCCCGTATCCCAATTTGATAAGCTCGATAAACACAGAAAACACGAAAATTTTGAGAGAATAACCGTCCAAAAGCGTCAAGAAACCTAGGATGTATCTTTATGAACACGAAGAACACTAAGAACACCCCGTAGGCTCTGATACCACTTGTAAGGTCTACACAACACGGATCTATCTAGACGCGAGACCGTCAACGAGTGCGGAATCCTCGTTAACGGGTTGACGGTAACAACTCTCACTAGGAACACGGAGACTATCAATAAGCTGTACGAACTACGACGGACGCACCTACGAATTGATTCTCTCCGAAACAACACTAAAACCACTGATAAACTCGAAATCGCCTTTTGCTTAATCTCTCTCGAATTCTGCAAAAAGTCTCTTAATAATTCGAGTCTATCCCTAATTATAAAGGTTAATTCGAGTCTGCCATGGGCCAAACTCGAATCAGGCCCAAGGGCCATTCGAGTTTGTCCCCTTGACATTCTCGAATCGACCTAATGGAAACACATTCGAATCTGCTTAAGGAACACATTCGAATCTATCATAGATTCGAATGCCAATCCTTAGAGAATTCAAATTTACTCTTTCACATATTTAACTTAGCATTGAAACTTATGTTTTTAACTTATGTTTGATTTTATCTTTGATCTTTATGTTTGAACTTCTTGTAATACGTTACATCAAGTTCAAACATACAATAAATAATAATTATCAAACATATATAAACATATATATCAAACACTTGCTAATACCACAATGTTGGATCACTTAGACTGCTATCGTCACACAGGGTGTACCAACACTAAGACCTGTGCGGAGGCTGAGTCGTGGCCTGAGTGCTTTGCTGTGAAGCATTTGTTTATGACATCGAAGTGAATCCGCCAATGAGATTGGAGATTCTTGGTTCGGAATTCGGAGGGTTTGGTGAGAGGGCCGTCATAACCCAAGGTTTGTATTTCGGCGAGGGTTTCTTGGACGGAGGGAATGGGATCAAACTGAAAGCGGGTTGGCAAATAGGCTTCGGCGGGTAGGCGAAGTATATGGCGTATGGCGGCGATGGTGATTTTGACTGGGACACAGTCAATGGTGGTAGTGAATTGGGGTTCGGTGTCGGGAACAAAGTGCAATCGGTTCCAAAATTGTTGCAAGTATATCTGGGGAACGATGATTGCAGTAGACAGGGAGTAATATATTGGGTGGTGAAGGAGGAAGTCGAAGGCGAGGGTTTGTGGTTCTTTTGAGAGGATGGACACATCGAGCTGCCAGTTGTGGGGTATGAACTCGACAAACTCAGATGGTGGAAGGATTGAATCTTCGGGTAGTTGGGCATTATTGTTGGGAATTGGGGGATGGGGTATGGTGAGGACACCAGCTGGTTCCATCATCCTGCAAAGGTGCATCAAAGTTAGAAAAAAAGACTTTAAATGAGAAGACATTAATGTGAAGTCTAGATAATTGTGAAATAGAAACTGCCTGATCTGTTTAAAGCATCGGGTCTTTATTAGTAGAATAAAATTCTACTAATAAGGTCCAAAGTCAATCGTTAAGAGACCAATGTTAGATCAGACTTTTTCACTCAAACACTAATCGTAACTCTAATCAATGGTGCACCGGAATGAAAATATTTTTGGATTTTTTGATTGATAGTGAAAATGCAAAAATGGAAAAAATTTTAAAAAAATGCTAAGTGATGGATTTTGGATGGACCGAATTCGGATGAACATTGTCACCGAGTTCGGATCCGGCCGAAATCCGGATGATGCATGAATAATGAGATGCAAGGTCCGAATTCGGAAGAATGATATTGGATGATGGCCCGAATTCGGATGGGGACCGAAATTGTTTAAGTGATGATGATGAGTGAACCGAATTAGGATGAAGTGGTTGATGGTGGACTCAGATGGAATGTATGCAATGGAAATGTAATGGAGGGAATTTGGATGAAACACAGAATCCGGATGAAAACCGAATTCGGATCCCATCCGAATTCGGATGAACAGTACTGAGACTTAGACTTATTGAACATTTTGAAATATTTTTGAGTGACCGAATTCGGATGCACATTATCCGGATTTGGATGCACAGTGTCCGAATTCGGTCTTTGTTTTTTGAAAATCTTCAAAATGTGTCTAAGTTGGGACATCCGAATTCGGGGCTTGGTCCGAATTCGGACGTCCGAAATGCATGAGTGCAGTTAATGTGTTCATGCAATATTCAACGTGAACAGTTAAAATTGTGCTAAAAATGCATGAAATTAAAGATCCTAGTTTAAAAACATATAAGGAACATTTTATCTAACTACAACTAAGGAAAGAAAACACATTAAACTACTTAAAAATAAGAAAAACCGAAAAGAGAAAAGCACTAAAATTTTGAAAATTAAACAAGCAAAATATGAAGTTAAATACTGAAATAAAGGTAGAAACTAGTTACCTGATGATACAAAAGATGAAAAATGCAAGAAAATCGGAAGAAAATGATGTTGCACAAAGCTTGAACGGCGTTAATGGAGGATGGGGCGGTGGAGTCGTCGTCGGTCAGAGAGCAAAAGAAGAAAAAAGAAGTTGCTTGAAGTGGAAGGAAGGAGAGTTGACCGGTTGACCCGCCTTTTTAAAGGCGCATGGGTCGGGTCGGGTGAGGAAGGATCCGCGCCCGAAGAGGTGTTGGGCCGCCGGATTGCTCACACAACACACACACACAAGACAAATAAACTATTGGGCCTTAATCAATAAAAAGTTTTAAACAAAAATTTAGCCCAATTTATAACATCTTTTTGTATTTTTCTTTGAAACAAAAATAAATAATTGCATAGTGAAAAATAAAATATTTTTGATCTTTTCTAAAATATAACCAATCTAAAATGTAAAGATTTAACTACTAAAATTAAAAAGAAACAAAGAATTACAAAAATTAACATCCTAGCTATACTCCCCCTCAAATAGATACCGCTTCTCTTCTTTTATCCTTTTCAGATTAGGTTTTTGAACCCTTTTAGCCTTAAATATACAGACAAACCTGGATTATGTTTGCGTCCCACTCCGTAATGAACAATTCACACAACAATTTGTCAGGATCATTAATTATTAAAAATGTACATAGATAAGAAAATATTGAGTTTCAATTTTGTGACACAATCCTTAAATTTAAATAAAAGATATTTTCTAAAATAAAGGAATTTCAAACATGATAGTTTGAAATAGAATTATTTAAGATAATATCTGATATTTAATTGGAAGGCGGATTCAACATACCGACATGGGATACTAAAAACTGAAAACGAGGTTCGTCTATAGCTTTAGTAAAGATATCCGCAAGTTGATATTCCGTGCCAGCAAAATACAACTCAATGGTTCCCTTTTATACGTGATCTTTAATAAAATGATACCTAATATCTATGTGTTTCGTTCGAGAGTGCTGCATGGGATTGCAAGCGATGTCAATTGCACTCCGAGAGTCGCAGTAAATTGGGATATTGGTGAGTGAGAATTCATAATCGCGTAATTGTGTTCGCATCCATAGCACTTGAGAGTAACAACTTCTAGCTGCTACATACTCAGCCTCAGCTATGGATGTTGAAACACAATTCTGCTTTTTGGAGGACCAACTCACCGATCTATCACCCAAGAACTGTATTCCTCCCGACGTGCTTTTTCTGTCAACTCTACAACCTGCAAAATCAGCATCTGAAAAAGCGGTAAGATCGAAATCGGTTCCTTTTGGATACCATAAACCAAGATCGGGTGTACCCTTAAGATAATGAAAAATGCGTTTTACCGCAGTTAGGTGTGATTCTTTCGGGTCGGCCTGAAAGCGAGCACAAAGACATGTTGAAAACATTGTATTCGGCCTACGAGTAGTCAGTTACAGTAAGGATCCTATCATCCCTCTGTAAGTTGTATTATCGACACTTTTCCCAGAAGGATTGGTGTCTAACTTACAGTTGGAGGCCATGGGAGTTGCGATACTCGTGAAAGAGTCTAACTTATACTTCTTGAGAATGTCAAGAGTATATTTCGACTGGTTACAAAAATTACTGTCAGAAATTACTGTCAGTAGATCCAAAAATTACTGTCTAACTTATCCCCCATCATACTCATCTCGAACCTGGACTCCATTAGGGCTGAAAAATCCTTACAGAAATTACTGTCAGTAGATCCAAATATAATGTCGTCGACATATATCTGTACCAGCATTATGTGTGGGCCTTCCTTTTTAGTGAACAGAGTTGTGTCCACCACACCTTTACAGAAACCGGCAGAAATAAGGAAATTAGAAAGACTATCATACCATGCGCGAGGCACTTGTTTTAAACCATAGAGGGCTTTATCTAGCACATAAACATGGTCAGGTTTATGTGCGTCAACAAAGCCTTGTGGTTGTTCAACATACACCTCTTCGTTGAGTTCACCGTTAAGAAAGGCAGTCTTGACGTCCATCTGGTACACTTTGAAGTCCTTGTGTGCCGCGAACGCTAAGAAGATTCTGATTGCTTCGATCCGTGGAACTGGAGCGAAGGTCTCGTCATAATCTATCCCTTCTTCTTGTCGGTAGCCTTTAGCAACAACTCTTGCTTTATTCCTTATCACAATGCCGTTCTCATCTCGTTTGTTCTTATAGATCCATTTTGTTCCGATCACTGTACGGTCTTTTGGTTTCGGAACTAACCGCCATACTCTTAGCAGTTCAAACTGGTTGAGTTCCTCTTGCATTGCAACTATCCAATCTGGATCGTTTAGGGCTTCATCCACACGAGCGGGCTCTATCATACTAAGGAATGATGCGAAGAGGCATTCATTAGCAGACTCCCTACGAGTTTGGACTCCAGTTGAAACATCACCATTGATTTGATCTGTTGGGTGACTTCGGGTCCATTTAATCTCTTGTGGAAGGGGTGCTCGGGATGGAATCTTAGTGGTTAAAGTGGGGATGGATGAAGATTCATGGTCAAGGGTTTCAAATGATGGTACCACTGGTTCCGGTTCGATTTTCGAGTGTTCAGGTGAGGGAAGGATATTTGGCATTATATGTGAGGGTATTACAGGAGTAGATTGAACTGCGGATGTATCGGTGGATGATGTTGATGGATGAGGGTATGATGTGGATGAAGATGGAGCGGAGAAACTTTGTGGTGCAGTTGAATTGGAAGGATTACCTACATTATTGACAACATTAGACACATCAGCATTAGGACCGAAAAATTCCACGTAAAAAGGATCAAACAAATTAACTAATCGGAAGAAGAAAAAGAAGTAGGGTTAGTAGAAGAGTCTCCAGGCATTTGTGTATTGCGAGGTCCTGTATGATCAACTTCGGGCGCCAGTTCAGCCAACTCATCAAATGTGACATGCACACTTTCATTGACTGTTCTGGTTCGGGTATTGAATGCGCGATAGGCCTTCGAGTTGGAAGAGTATCCAATGAAGATCGCTTCATCCGCTTTTTCGTTAAACTTCCCGAGGTTGTCTTTATCGTTCAGCACATAGCACCTGCAACCAAATACACATAAGTACTTGATAAAAGGCACTTTATTCAAAAAGAGTTTGTAAGGAGTTTTATTAAAGCGCTTATGGATAATGGCACGATTTTGGGTATAGCAGGCTGTTGATACAGCTTCGGCCCACAAAAATTGAGGTAGCTTCGAGTATGTTAGCATTGTACGAGCGGCTTCCACAAGCGTACGGTTACGCCTTTCCACGACCCCGTTTTGTTGTGGCGTTCTAGCAGCAGAATATTGATGCTGACTACCTTTGGATCGAAGGAAGCCCTCAACTACCGAGTTCTTGAACTCCGTGCCTTTATCGGATCTGATTGATTGAACTGAAAGCTGCTGTTGAGTCTCGACACTCTTTATAAAATCTATGATTTCTTGAGCTGTCTCGTCCTTGGATCGCAAGAACCTGACCCAGGTATATCGTGAGAAGTCATTAACGATAACCAACACATAACGCTTCCCGTTTATGCTTTGTGTCCGCATAGGTCCGCATAAATCCATGTGAAGTAACTCCAATACTCTTTTTGTTGATGGTTCGGGCTTTGGTTTGTGAGATGATCGTTTCATCTTTCCTTTCTCACAAGCTCCACAAAGATGGTCCTTTTCATAACGTAATTCAGGGAGACCTTTGACCAGTTGTTTCGCAGCCAGCTTGTTGATATTGTCAAAATTCAAATGGGATAACCTTCGATGCCACAACCAAGAGTCTTTTGAAGAGGCTTTTGATAAGAGGCAAATGTTATCCTTTACTATGAGCTTGGCTACGTCAATGGTGTAGAGGTTAGAGTTTCGGGAACCAGATAAGATTTATTTTCCATCCATACTCCTTACACTGCAGTTCTTAGCCCTAAACGTTACCTCTAGTCCTTTATCACAGAGCTGTCCAATGCTAAATAGGTTATGCGATAATCCATCAACATAGTCAACGTCCTTGATGACTAGATTATTTAGAACTAAGTCCCCGTATCCTTTAATATGAGCCTGATGGTTGTTCCCGAATTTTTCCGTCCCGCAATATTGTTCAACTACGTTGGACAGCAATTCTCTTCTTCCCGTCATATGTTTGGAGCAACCCGAATCCATATACCAAATGGATTTAGCCTGAAAAGCAAATAAATTCATATAATTAAAAACTATATGCATTCAAACACATCCATCTGTTATTTACAAGCAAACCGTGTTCTGAACCGAGATGTTCAGAAAACATGATGAGTTAAGGCCGGGTCCTGAGCTGTGTGCACAAAAGCCAAACGTGTCGATTTAAGCACAACCGACAAGCAAAAGAACGGGTCCTAGTCTATGGTAACTAGAAGCTATTTCATTGAAGAACGGGTCTTGATCAGAAGTAACCAAGAACCATCTGCATAAAGATCACACAGCTTTGGGTACCCATCTCAATGTGGGTCCCTTTTTGTTAGGAGTTCCAGATGTATATGGCACATGTGCAGTATTAGGAACCCATTTAGCATTTATGTGTGGTCCGGATGCATAACCCTTTGGAATCCATTGAAGATTGGATTTATTGGGCTTTGCAACCTTAGGTGATGAAATTGCCTTCGGTGTTTGACTTTTGAGACCTTTTTGACCTTTGCTTTGGATTTGGGCCTCGGCAACGGACAAGTCTCAACTTTATTTGTAGCTGATGATGCAACATTTTTTATTTTCTTTTTCCGAATTCTTTTAACAGGGTATGCACGAAAGCATTCATTTCAGGAACCTGTCGTCTATAACGAGTTGGACATAGATTAAATAATTCACTGAAAGAGTACTTCAAACAAGCAACAGAATTCGATACATCGTTACACACAGTGTTACACACATTGTTTTTAGAGATTACAGACATCCTATCTCTAGTAACAAATTCACTTGGCATTATAGCCTTCTTCACAAAAAAACTTGAAAAATCCAGCATGGTGGTTTTAGAAACTCTTCTTACACAATCTGTAGGAACAAAATGATTAGAGTCAGTAAGCATGGAAGATTTAGACTTGACAGAATTTTCTTTTTGTTGGTGAGTGGGTTTCTTAAAAGACTTGGATTGGATCTGAGTCTTTTTAGAAACCTCATTTTTAAACAGTTTTGAGCACTCACCTTTATAAATGAAAGAAGAAGTTTCAGCTTTAGCCTTACGTTTGTTTGATGACACATATGGGATTTTGGTGGAATGAGTAACTGTTTGTTCTTTTGAAAAATCCTTCAATTTTTGAGAAACCATGTCAAAATTTTCTCTGTAGACAATTAATTCTACAGATTGTTGAAAAGTTTGATTTACCAATTTTTCTTCGCTCTTCAGAAGAGCATCTTGAAGATCAAGTGCTTTCTTTTGAGAGGACTTCAATTCCTTTTCTAAAACATTAATTTGATGTTGTAGAACTTTTGTAGGAATATAAAGTTGAGGAATTGGTTTTACAGTTCCTGTTTTCAATTCAGCTTCCGAATAAGTTGACAAGTAGTCTTCCTCTAAAGTGGGTACCCTAGAAGGATAACTCTCGTTAAGTTCTTCATATTGAAAAGAAAATTTATTTTTCTTTATGTTCAACACGTTTCTCATTCTCTTGGTTTAAAACTTCTTTTGATGACTCGAAAAAGAAAGATTTAAGTCCAGCTCCCATATAGTTCATGTCATAAAATAAAGGTAAAATTTTTTGGGCCTTTTCCAAATATTTAGGATTTTTAAAACCGATTCCTTGTTTAGAATGCTAAAACCTAGTTTCTTTGGGCTGATTTAAGTGAATAGTTTGTTCTGTTTGACCCCTTTTTAGAAAAGCATCGTCAAGGGTCTTTATTCGTGAGTACAAACTTATCCTTTCTTCTTCAATCATTTTATATTTTTCTAAACTGTCTATATTTTCCATATTTACTGTCTCCAATTGTTTTGAAAGTACAGATTTTTCTTCTTTTAACGAGAGTTTTTCATTCGATAACCTATCCATACAAGATTCAAGATATATATTCCTGTCCTGAACATCTACTTTTTCGATTAACATCTGTTTTATAACATTGTGATTAGTTAACCACTTTTATTGATATAATTCAGACGACTCTTTTAAAGTTTGAGCTAGATGTTCAGCCTGTACACGCGTTGCAGTTTCAGCATTTAACCTAGCTTGTAGATCAAGTATATTTGTGTGCAATGTACATTCATTATTTACAGATAAATTATTTACATGCTTTTGAATGTAACAGGAATATACCTCATTTGTCTCTGAACCGGATGATGAGCATTCGGGATCGTCGGTTGTGGCCATCAGACATGCTAGTGGATTTTTCATCGTCTCCCCCTCATCAGCATGGTCTGAACTTGAAGCAGTGGAAATGGCACAGTGATCCAACCCTAGACGATCAACCATATAACAATTCTTGCCCTTATCATCTTCCTCGTCGGTATCTTCAGCATCCCAGTAATCTTCCTGGGCGACGAGGGCCATTGTGTCGGTCCTTTTCTTTGCGGCCTCCAACTTTCTCTCGTAGTAGCCTACGTCTCTGTCAAACTTATTCTTGCACTCCCGAGCGAAGTGGCCAGGTTTCCCACATTTGTAACAGAGACGCTCCTCGGCGCCTTTGGGTTCTTCGGCCCGTGGCCTATCATCCATTGGTTCAACCGGCCTCTTATCGGCGCGGCGAGGTTCTCGGCTTCCGTCCCTTCTTCTATCACTATGCTCATTCTTTCTCCTATCATCTCGGCAGTCGTCCCTACGATCATCCCGACGATCGTCCCTTCGATCATAGTCTCTCCTCTCATCTCGGCGATCATCATGCCTATCGTCTCGCCTTTCATAACGGCGATCATCTCGATAGTCGTGTCTGTCATACCTTCTCTCATCCCTGTCGTCTCTTCGATAATCATCGCGTCGTTCATCCCTTTTTTCATCTGAGTACCTCCGTGGATCGGTGTCATAGCGGAGCTGGTCGTTAGTCTTGTTGGAAAAACATCGTTGTTGGAGACGATTTTTCCACAAGGCTATTTGTTCCTGAATCGCGGCTTCTTCCTCATCTATTGCCTCACGTGGAGGAGAAGCATACCTGTACTGTGATGAAGATGACCCTTGTGCAAAGGATGGAGTGGGAATGTTCGTGTTGGTGATCTAGGCTAATGAATCATTGGGTTTGATACCGGTGTTAGCAGATAGCAGCAAAGATGCGAGCTGATTGGCCATCTGTTTCTGATGATCCACATCCCCTTGATATTTTTTCAATTCTTTGAAGACGACGTTGATCGATACCTCAGGAATATTCAGAACCCGTCGTGTGGCCCTGCAAGCAATCTGCCACTCGGGGGCTAAGGATGAAAAGAACTGGATGTTTATGTCATCCTTGTCCTTTTTAATGTGCAGTTTGTTTAGCTCATTGAGGACTGCACTGAACCTTGTAAACGTAGCCTGTAAAGACTCCCCGTCTTTTGCACGGAATTCTGTAAACTTTGCTTTCGCTTCCTCTATTTTGGCACGATCATCGGGATCTGCCCCCAGCATTTGTACTTCCAATTCGTCCCACATTTCTTTGGCAGACATTTTGCTATCTACGCCAACCAGGATTTCAGTGGGGAGGGCCTGATAGATCAAATATACTGCCCTCTTATCGGCATGCTGCCTGTCTCTCTCGGCGTCATTAGCGGGTTCTCGTTCAACCTTCGATGCGAGAACAGGGGGTCAGCCTCGGCTCTGGGTGCGATTTTCCCGATAGTAGATCACGGGGCCCTCAGAGATGGACTGAAGCATTAGGTTTCCAAGCGGTTGCATTCCGACAAAATTGAGGAACCGGGATTTTCATTCCTCATACTCGTCAGGATAGAGAACAGGTGGTCTGTTCTCTGATCCAAGTACGAGAGCTTCACGAGACATGATTAGAGTGCTGATTGAAAAGATAAGATCTTAAAGGTGGAAACTTGAAACAGATGGGCTGGACTGCGGAAGAATAGTACACTGGGGTACTAATTCAGATGATGTTCTGAGTTCGGATTGGGCAGAATTCGGATGGGCAGCAATTCAGACAAGGGACCGAATTCAGATGGTTAGCAGTTCGGACAAGGGCCGAATTCGGATGGACACTAGGAAAAGACAGGGTAGGGACCTAGTTCCGATGAATGAAGCCTGATGAACCGAATTCGGATTAACCGGATTTGGATGAACAGTGTTGACTTCGGATTGGTGGATGAACCAAGTTCAGATGTTCCAAATTCGGGTGGACAGGGGTACTTCGGATGAACAGTTTGTAGTTCGGACACTTGAATGAACCGAATTCGGGTGAACAGTGGTTGATACGACTAACACTTAGGGATTTGTCTAGGAGGGGGACCGAATTCGGATGGTCCGGATTCGGTTGGTCCGAAATGGAGTCTAATTTAAAGCACAAGTCAAATGATTAAAATGAAAATGCCTGGTCTGAACTTCGGATGGTCCGAAGTTCGGATGGGACCGAATTAGGGTCCGAAATAGGCACAAGGAGGGTACGAAATACACCTAAGTTTGGTCCGAAGTGGAGCGAAATGAGGTCCGAACTAGGGTTGACTATGGTCTGAAATTGGTCCGAATTGGGAACTTAGATGGTCCGAATACTCAATTTGTTTTCCAAAGAATGGACATTCTTTTTCTCGGCTTTTAATGATTTTTCAAACCATTTTAGCATATAAGCCATCTGAGCAAGTTTGTGTTCTACCTCACAGGAGTTATCATCATCAGAATCAGGATTAGATTGTACCTCGGTCAAACCTACCCAGACTTCATCTTCAGCCAACATTGTAGATTCACTTAGCTCAGATTCATTCAAACCACTGACTTCAGGCAAATATGGGATTTTCATCCAGAATGTCTTCATCCTCAGACAGTTGAAGCCAGTGGTCATCCTCAGCCTTCAAAGCTTTTCCAGCCTCTTTTTCCTTGGCCAGCAGTGCCTTCCGAGTATAGTAGTCTGAGTTCTTGACTACTAGCAGTCAGCATTCCCTTGCAAAGTGGCCAGGCTTCCCAAAATTGTAACATTTTTGCTCATCTTCTTTCTTCGCATGCTTATCAGGCTTCTCATATTTTTCAGGCTTCTTACCACTGCTTTCTCAAGATTTTTCATACTTATCTCTTTTCTCGTAGTTTATGGAGCCTGTCTTGTATCGCTTTTTATTGTTCGTGGGTTTGCGATAGAACTTTTTCTTGAAAGCCTTTGTCAGTAAAGTCATCTGCTTTTTCATTTCCTCAATTTCAGAATTTGCTGATGAATCTGTGGATTCTGATTCACATCAACTGCTGCTTATGACAACACGCTTCTCCTTTTTCAACTTGTATTTGTACTTTTTATCAACAAGGAGAGCCAGAGGATCAATCTTTGCCTTCTCAGCCTGCTTTTTGCGAGATACCTTTCTTAACACAACTTCCTGATAGTTGTTAAGGTTCTCAAACACCATATGAAAATCCATATCATCAATCTCTTTTGTCAATTGGATTATCATTATGTATTTATCCCATTCTGGATTTAGAACATTCAGGAATTTTACATTGATATCCGGATTCGATTTTGTTACCCCGTTACTCTTCATCTCTCTCACAAGGTTAACAAATCTCAGATACGTGCTCTCTAACAGCTCTCATTCTCTAGCTTGGAAATTCTCGAATGTCATCAAGCTGTTGTGTGACCTGTTTGTGGCTGCTTTGTCTGATCCTCTCATCAGCTTACACACCTCATCCCAGATGGTTTTGGCTGTGGTTGTATTGGTCAGACTGATGTAGATGTTATTCGGAATTGAAATCAGCAGGAGTTTTCTGGCTGTTTTAATCCCCAACTTTCTTTTCTTCTGAGCCTCGGTCATATTTGATGTTGTGACCTCCTCTGTTCTCAGGAATCAGAGGATTTCTTGTTGGAACGGCAGGGATAGTAACAAAGAATCTGGATAGGCCATCATTCAGTGAGGCTAACATTTCATCAGATAATTTGTGAAAACTTATAAACTCTAAGAACCGTTCCCTCCATTGCACATATTCTCCTCTGTAAAGAATCGGAGGTTGGTTTCCGAACCCATGGTCAGTGCATCTTTAGACATTGTGATATGATTGAAGTGAATCTTCCAAGATCTTTTTATGGAATTTGGAATGATTTTGAAATGAACACTGAGAAACAGACTAAGTATGAAAGACCAAACTCGGGTGATGAATGGTCAAACTCGGTCAACAAAGAATCAAACTCGATTAAAGAAGAGTAAAACTCGAACAATGAAGTATACAACTCGAATGAAGATGGATCAAACTCGAACAAAGAGTAATGAAACTCGAATGAAGAACTATGAAACTCGAATAAAACTATGATAAACTCGAATTGTAAAGGAGTGAACTTGAATGATCTGGAACAAACTCGAATGCCACTGTAGACAAACTCAAAGAGATGTTAATCAAACTCGAATTATATGTGATCAAATTCGAATTAGTTTGATTAAACTCGAATAAAGTTCAATCAAACTCGGACAATTCAAAAAATTGTTTTATCAAACTCAATTGTTCTTCAACAAGCTCGAACATCACTTGATTCCTTTTGAAAATGTGTTTATTAAAACTCGAAAGGAGAGTTTATCAAACTCGAAAGACGAGTGATCAAACTTGATTAATATTTGATCAAACTCGATCAACACTTTTATCAAACTCGATCACAAGACTTATCCAACTCGATATACACTTGATCAAACTCGATTAAAACACTTCTCAAACTTGATCTGTTCTTGATCAAATTCGGTAAAAACTAAACTCTTACTTTTTATCCGAGTTTTAACAGATTTTTCAAAACTCCAAGTTCAAAATCCCAATTTTATACAAAAATGTTCTAAATGATCCCAAAATGAAATCGAGTATGCGGTTTTTGAATACAAACACTTTTTAAAAAAAACTTTTTTCCTGAAATCAGATTAAAACCCCAAAATTTTGCAAAAACAGTCAAGAACACAGAAAAACTGAATAATCAGAAAAATTCAAAGAACTTTTTGTGTGATTGAGTTGGAATCTAAAATTTATATTCGTGAGATCGTCTTTAAAAACCTAACCTTCGATTTATCAGATCAAAAAATCCACTGATTAAAAACCCTTTGATGATTTTGTGATTTTCGAAAATATTTTTGTTAAAACAGTGTTCTTAAAAAATGATTTTCAGATTCAAAAATCAATCAATCCTTGCCATATTAGGCTCTGATACCAATTGTTATTCAGATATTATCAATCACAATCAATATACAAACAATTAAGAACAATATCAGATGCAAAACTAACCGAATGATTTGTATTCAACAGAGAGAATTACAATATGATGATAAGCACTGAACCCTAGGGTTCCGTACAAAACAAATGATTGTGCAATTAATTATACAATCTCGTACATTTTCAGTACCTCACTTTTCTATTTATATATACAAAGGAAACTATTAAACAATTACAAATTGACCCATAGACTTATTATATTCAACAACAAATGTAATTCCCAACATTTGTCATAATCTGAAGTGTTTTGCATTTTATCTCTTCTCAACCTTTTTAGATCTTCAACTAATTCTACCTCATCTGAAGCTCTTAAAAAATACCATCTTTAATCCTAAATTCATGTATCAGGTATCGTACAAAACTGGGGAACATGAAATAGCTTTTGCTAGATACTTAGGATTATGGCAACTAATACCTGTTTTAGAATTATAAAAAATCAATATCTTTTGGTTGATTCAGATGTATAGTCTGATTTGTTTGTCCTCTTTTAAGAAATTCATCTTCTAAGGATTTAATTTTCTCATATAGTTTTGCCTTTCAGCAAAGATGGAATTATATTTTACATAATAAATTGTTGAGTCTAATTCAGCTAATTTTAGTTTTTCTGTTAAGTCAGAAATTGTGTTACTCAGCTTTTCATATTGCAGTTGAATGCCATTGTACTTTTCTTCTATGTTTGATACAGATTGCAATGCAAATGCCTTATCTTTGGAAAACTATAACACTAAAGTATGTTCGAGTCTCATTTTGTTTTCCAAGGACTGGACATTCTTTTTCTCGACTTTTAAGGATTTTTCAGAACGTTTTAGCATAAAAGCCATTTGAGCAAGTTTTTGTTCTACCTCACAGGAATTATCATCATTAGAATCAGGATTAGATTGTACCTCGGGTGTCTCTGAGTTGTTTGAGGCATCTGAATCTGACCCGTCATCTTCTTGGTCTTTACAGCATCTAGCTTCGCCTATGGTCGTTAATGTCATATCCTCTCTCAGTTCATTCTCAGAATCAGAATCCTTTGTCTCTTCAGCTTCATCCTCAGTCAAACCTACCCAAACTTCATCTTCAACCAACATAGCAGATTCACTCAGCTCAGATTCATTCAAACCTCTCACTTTAGGCAAATATGAGCATCTTCATCTAGAATGTCTTCATCCTCAGATAGTTGAAGCCAGTGATCGTCCTCAGCCATTAAAGCCTTTCCAGCCTCCTTTCCCTTAGCTAGCAGTGCCTTGCGACTATAGTAGTCTGAGTGACTAATAGCAGTCTGCATTCCCTTGCAAAGTGGTCTGGCTTGCCACAATTATAACATTTCTGCTCAGCTTCTTTCTTGGCTTGCTTATCAGGCTTCTCATTTTTTTCAGGCTTCTTACCACTGCTTTCTCCAGATTTTTTATACTTGTCTCTTTTCTCATACTTTATGGAGTCTGTCTTGTATCGCAATTTATTATTCGTGGATTTGTGATAGAACTTTTTCTGGAAAGCCTTTGTGAGTAAAGCCATCAGCTTTTTCATCTCCTCTATTTCGGAGTCTGCTGATGAATCTGTGGATTCTGAATCAAATGAACTGCTACTTACAACAACACGCTTCTCCTTTTTCAGCTTGTATTTGTACTTTTTATCTGCAAGGAGAGCCAGAGGATCAATCGTTGCCTTCTCATCTTGCTTTTTTCCAGAAACCTTTCTTAAAACAACTTCTTGATAGTTAATTAGGTTTTCAAACACCATATGAAAATCCATATCATTAATCTCTTTTGTCTGTTAGATAATCATCATGTATTTATCCCACTCTGGATTGAGAACATGAATGTCCAGATTTGATTTTGTTACCCAGTTTCTTCATCTTACTCACAAGGTTAACAAATTTCTATTAAGTGCTCTCAAACAGATCTCCTTCTCTAGCTCTGAAATTTTCAAATGTCATCAAGTTATTGCGTGCCCTGTTTGTGGCTGCCTTGTCTGACCCTCTCATAAGCTTACACACCTCATCCCAGATAGATTTGGCTGTGGTTGTATTCCTCTGACTTATATAGATGTCATTTGGAATGGAAATCAGCAGAAGTTTTCGGGCTATTTTATCACCCAACTTTATTTTATTTTGAGCCTCTGTCAGATATGCTGTTGTGACCTCCTCTGTTCTCTCATGTAACGGAGGATTTCCGTTTGGAACTGCTGGAATTGTAACAAAGAATCTGGTTGGGCCATCAGTCAGTGAGGCCAACATCTCCTCAGATAAGTCCTGAAAGCTTATAAATTCTAAGAATCGTTCCCTCCACTGCACATATTCTCCTCTGTAAAGAATCGGAGGTTTGATTTCTGAACCCATGGCCAGTGTGTCTTTAGACATTGTGAATTGATTGAACTGAATCTTCCAAGATCTTTTTATGGAAAAAGGAATGATTTTGAAATGAACAATGAAAACTGTAGGTCCCGAGAGGTTCCCAAAGTATATAGTTATAAGCTGTAGAGGGGGGGTGAATACAGCAATTTAAAAACTACACACTCTTTTCTCAATGTTTGTATGTATTATCAACAATTTGTTAATTACAAACAAGCTTGAATGCGGAATAGTTCAAGCTGAGATGACAGATACAACAGTATGCTTACTAGTCTAAGACAGACTCGAACTAGTATACAATGAATACACTCACTAAGATGCACTCAATGTGTTTACAAGACTTTTAAGGAACAGCTTAGGTAAAACAGCTTAGACACACAGATGCTGGTTTACAGAAGACTTGCATGCATGAAGATCACACTTGCACGTTCACTCTTGGTTTAAGCACTTAGCTTTCTTCACATTCTTTCTGACCTTAGAAGCTTCCTTTTATACTCACTTAGAGGATCTAAGAGAAACATCTTCATTGGACAGAATGAAAAGGAGAAGTCTTGTTGAAAAGACAACATAACCTTTTCTGCACTTTTCTGAAAAGCAGACTTGTCTTCACATGTGCAGAACTTTTGTCTTTTTACTTTGTCTACTGTTGCATTGCCTTTAACCATTTTAGGAATGTCAACTTTGCGTCTTTCTTCCTGTAAAGGCCTATTTTGATATAAGAAAAAGGTCTGTCACCCTTTTTCAAATATCCTTTTGTCTTCATGTTACAGAACAGCGTGGGCAGGCTGAGCAGTTCTGTTTTCCACTTTGTCTTCGACTGTGTAAACTGATCTTGTAGTCAAAAACAATACATGATGACTTGGAAACAAATTCCATAAAGTGTTTACCCTGTTCACAAAGAACAGGTTCTGTTCACAAAGAACAGAACATTTTAAAAATGCCCAAGCTGCTCAACAGTGTAGAGCAGCGTAGACAGTTTATGTCCAGCCTGTTCAGCAGACTGAACAGCTTGGACAAACTGTCTTAGTTGCAACACATGCAACATATAGAACAGCTTTAGACTGATATTGCAAATCATTTTCAGGTTTCAATAAGGCATATAACAGGCCTTAAATTCGACCTTCAAATGCATCAACAGGTTTGATTAAAAAATCTCCCCCTCAGATGCAGAACAGGTTTGACTGAGGCCTTTTTGTGCCTAACAATCTCCCCCTATTTGCAATAACCAGTTCAAGCTGGTCCTGTCAAAAATCACTATATATTTTTACAGTACAATTGCTGAAATAAAATTACAACATTACAGTAAAGTAAAAGATCAGTTTATATATACACTGATTCTTGACTATACTAGAACAACACATGTTCTTACAAGAGTACAACTAATGTACTAAAGTATTTTACAACTAATGTAAAAACAAAAATTACAACTTATGTAATAATGTACAACTAATGTACAGAGTGTACAACTAATGTACCAGATGTTTTGACTGTTTGAGATGGGAGCAGATAATGGCAAGCCTGTCCAACTGATGGACAGCTTCCATTCTTCACCTACCCAGATGGTAGATGGACTTCAAATCTGTGGAGAAGGATCCTGAACCATCGTTTCCAATTCTTCCAGTGTATCCTCAATCTCCTCAATTTCACTTCTGATTATCATGAACTTAGGATCATTGAGCTCCCCTCTTTCATAGAAGCCTCTGAGCTGTTCCCAGATGGCTGCTCTCCACTTGCTAGACTGCCTGAAAGAAACTGCCAGTCTGAAGGCGGTAAGTTGTCTCAGATGAACTTTGTATAGATCTGAAGCTCTTTGGAAGCACTTCTTCTGAGTTAGGGGATCTACAAAAAATGCCCCCAGCTCAGGTTCTTCTATTATTTTGCCGTCTTCAAACTCTATTCCTTCAGGCAAACTGTAGTCAATTCCTTTTATTTCAAGGGCATGGTCGCCCTGTTCAATCTGAGCAAGGAGAATCTCCATCTCTGTATCCTTCTTTTTCCTTCTGGCCTTTATTTTGGGGCTTGTCACAGAGACACCCTCTTTTACTTCTTTTGGAATTAGGCCCAGCTCACTTACTCTTTCCATCAGCTTCTTGATGTATGCCCTGATAGTCTTAGCCGTTTCTGACTTAGACTGGCTCAGGGCAACTGCCAGTTCCACCCATTCCCTGTAACCCATTTGAGCAACATCAGTGTGATCATATGATTCCATTTCAGGGCCTGTTGCACCCATCCTGGTGATCTGAAGTTTCCACTGTGTGCCTTTTCTTGATATGGGAACAGCTTTGACAATTGCTTCCTTGGCAAGCCTTCTAGTAGCAACATCATGAAATTTCTTTCTGGCCAAGTTGTCAAAGTGGAATTTGGCTCTGGCAGATGGTACTGTTGATTTGGTCACAGAGACCTGAGTACCTTTCTCTACTTCCTTCTCTTTTTCTCCTGCTGATTTCCTGGCAGCTTCCATTATTTTCTTTTGCACCTCCAAGGTAGACATTTTAACTTTCTTTGCTTCTTGGAGGGCAAAGGACTTAGCAGCTTTGGCAGATTGTACATCTTTTCTTAATTCCTCCAGAGCTTGAAGCTGTTCATCCCTAAACTCAAAGTATTTGTGCATAGGGAGGCCCATCTCTTTGGCTCTGGTCTTGTGAAATTGCATCACTGCCTGTTTTTGCTGCATAGGATCCTCAGCTACCTTTTCTTTTCCTTTAGCTGCTGCTTTAGGGACAGCAGCTTCAGGAATTTCTTCTTCTTCTTCTTCTTCTTCTTCTTCTGAAAGAATAAGGTGCCTTTTCCTTTTGCTGCTAGGCCTGTCCTCAGGAATGCTCTCCTCCCCCTTAGACTGAGCAGGGTTTGAAGAGACAGCCTGAGTAGGCATAACAGCTTGAGAAGCACCTTCAGTTGCACCTGTTTCAAAAATTTCTGCTGGCTGATCAGTGTGAGTTGCAGACACTGGTATCTCCTTAGGAGAAGAAGTTTTCTCCCCCTTAGACTTAGTCTTCGAGGCAGATGACTTCTCCCCCTTTGAAGGAGATGAAGCAGCGACTTCAACACCTGGTCTGCCTGAAGACACAAAGTCAGCAGGCTTGCCAGCAGGTTTAGAAGGTTTAGGACCAACAAGGCTGTTCACTAAGTAAGCCAAGTTATCCTTCACCTCACTAAGTTGGGAAAGACAGGTTTGAAGAGAAGATGTGTGGGAATCAGCAAGAGTGGTCGCTTAAGAATATTTTCCCTATCAGACGCTGTGAACAGCAGAGATTGCAGCTGTGCAAGATGAAGTTCTAGTGAATCTCGCACATCAGCAAGGTCTGATGATACAGAGTTGGATAGGGAACCAATGACAGTCGGTAAGCTGGCCAAAGTGGTAGGAAGGGTAGAGTTACAAGAAGTGAGGATAGATGACAGCTGTTGGGAAATGGTTGCCATGGAGGACACAGAGTCCTGTTGTATTGAGAGGATAGAGGAGACAGAGGTGGATACAGTTTGCAGCTGTGCAGTGAGTGCAAGCAGCTGTGGAGAGTTGTCAGTTTGGGGAGTAACTGGGAAGGATTCTTTAAACGTATCAAAGAATCCTTTGAGTTGCTCAGACACAGAGTCTGAGATGATGGATGGTAAGGAGTGCATGGTGGTTTCCAAAGAACCAACTTTGTTGGTCAGCAAAGAAAGCTGATCCTTCAAAGGCATGTCTTTGGGAGATGGTGGTGTATGGGTGGATTGTTTGGAGTGGGTAGAGGGAGAAGATGAGGATGAGGCTGGTGTTTGAGGATGTGATGGAGAAGGAAGAGGGACTTGGGATAGAAGCTCCATAGCCTGGGCAAAAGTAAGATGGCCCAGGTTAGAGGGATCAAGAGGACCTTCAGCAGCGGCTGTAGCTGCATCACCAGGAGAAGGGGATGATGTTTGGGGCCTTTCAGATGCTGCTTGTGTTGCAACACCCTCATGAAGACCAGTGGTGGTTCCCTCTGCAGTGCCTTGGTCTAAAGGCACCTCATCATTGGGAGATGGGATATGCATTTCAACATCAGCAGTGGTGAAACCTGCTGATGGAATTTGCATTGAGGAAGCAGCCTCACCAGAGGGATGGTATGATCCCTGAGGTTCATCAGCTTGGGTTGTTGGTCCCTCAGCAGCTGTTTGGTGTTGAACAGCTGAATCATGGGGAACAGAAGGTTGAGGCTGAGCTGCTGATTGGTCTATATCAGCAGCGTGGGCACCTCGTGCAGACTCAGGGTGTAAGGAGATATGAGTGGGGGACAGTGTGGACTCAGTGTGGAGTGGAGAGGGCTCCTGTCTTTCAATATCCTCAGCCTGTTGGGAGGCTGGGATAGTTGATGTGGGTATCTCCATTTGTACAACTGGTTCCTGTTGGGAGGAACCAGAGGGTCTAGGCTGACTCAAGGGTGACTCAGGCTGGAGTGAAGCAGGCTCCAAATGAGCTGAACCTTCTCCCAAAATAGGAGAGGCAGCTTGGGTTGCTTCTTGTACAACTGAACCCTGTTGAGAGGGAACAGAGGAGATGGTTTTGTGGGCTGTTTTCTTTTTGGCTAGGGATTTGCGTTGGTAATGGATGGATGATGTAGGTGATTGTGGAGTGGGGAGAGGATCTGTTTGGACAGGATGGGAGACTGGGCTAGGAACAGTGGGGCTGGCCTGTTCCATCGTCTCTTGTGCCACAGAGGCACCAGCCACAAAGGCTTCAGGCTCAACAGATGAGCCAGGGTGAGGAGTCTGCTCTTTCTCAGCCACAGAGGCTAAGGGAACAGACACAGATGGAGCTGTTTTGGCCTTCTTTTTCACAGGCCCAGCTTCAGCAGATGCCAGGGTCCTCTTTACAAGTTTGGACCTGGCTTTGGATTTGCTGGTGGCAGCAGTCTTTGGATCCACCCTCACAGTAGAGGGGCCTTCCACTAAACCTAGCAGCCTCCTCATTGGTGTTGATAGAGGAGGCTCATTCTGCAGGACTGGAGTATAGAAAACTCTATTCCCAATAACTGGGAATGCAGCAGTCTTAAGAATGGGCTGAGAGTTATAGAGATGCTCACCACATACATGCCTGAAAATGAGGCTCAGAAACCTGGGATATCGAACAGCAGCTGGTCTTGACTCTTGCTGCACCAGGTTCCTCAGATTCAGAAAAATCCATTTGGCCATATCCATGTTAGTTCCATCCACAAGCTGCAGAACTACAGGGATTTCATCTCGGCTCAGTTGGTCAAAGGAACCAACTTTACTGCTGAAGCACATCACCACAGAGGCGAACAGGAAACTGTAGGTAGGAGAGAGGTCCTTCCTGAACAGTGTTGCTCCAACTTTAGGTTCTGCCACACCACAGAAGCGTAGCAGATTGCCCATTTGATCGTTTTCAGCTTGGGGCTCATCATAAGAAGCAGCAGTTGGTAGATGAAGCACCTCCCTGAGCAGATCAGTGTTGATCTCAATGGTCTGAGTCCCATTGAGTATTGTGCCCTTAATGACTTTGGATTCTGGAAGGTAGGCACAGGTATACCAGAACTCATACACCATCTCCTGGTACAGGACACCAGGAGATGCAGTCATTGCATAGTTCAACGGATGAACTTTCAGAAACTCCACCATTTGTTCATAACCCTTCCCCACATAGTTTTTGGGGATAGTGAGGTTTGCAATGTAGTTGGTGGGTTTGATGGTCAGCATCGTGGTGATGGATGAATGTTTGATGACATCCTCACCAACAAATACTGGGAGAAAGGGATTAGGTCTGTGAGCCATTTGGGGATTTTTGAAGTTTGAAGAAGCAAAAGACACTTAGTCGATTTTAGGGTTCTTGAGGATTTCTGGAGATGATGAGGAAGACGAAGATGAAACAGTGGTTTGGTATTTATAGGGTTTGAATGTGATTGTGTATGAGAGAGAAGGTTTGGGCGGTTTGATTTGAAATGTTTGTTAACGGAAAACGGAACGGTTGTCCATGTCAGAAACATTTGTCAGACCACTTGACCTTTTTGATCACTAACACACGTAACACACATTATCCGCAGTAATTAAGTTAAATAAAACATAAATTAAATAACTTAATTATGAAGAAAGGTAATTAAACTTTTGGTCTACGCTGTTGGTCAAACCTGTGATGATCAGGGTCAACACAAGGTTCTCAGTCTTCAAGCTGTTCTCCCTTCAAACTGTGCCTTCAGCCTGTTCTCCTTTGTGAGAACAGGTTGTGTTCAATAGTTGAACAGGTTACAAGACAATGCCTTGTAAGACAGTGTGAAGAAGTGAACAGGTTGAAGATTGGACCATCAGAGCAGGCTGGACAAATAAACAGGGTAAACTGTTTTTGTTCAGCCTGTTGTATGCTCAAGCTGTTCAAGTTTTCAGACAAATTGGCTAAGTACAGAACATGCATAGCCTGTTCTGTCTAAGCTGTTCTGAGAAACTTGAGCAGTGTGAGACATACAACTTTGTAGACTTGAGAGAACACTTAGTCACTCTTGTTTAACATGCCCAGCTTGCTGACAAGGTAATTAAACCTTGTTTCATCCAGAGGTTTGGTGAAAATGTCTGCAAGCTGTTCATTGGTGGAAATAAAACTTACCTCCACATTACCTTTCTGAATGTGATCCCTGATGAAGTGATGTCTGACTTCAATATGCTTTGTTCTTGAATGAAATACTGGATTGTTGGAGATGGCTATGGCACTTGTGTTATCACACAGAATAGGAGTTTTCCTATACACAAGGCCATAATCTTCAAGCTGATGCTGCATCCACAGAATCTGCCCACAGCAGCTTCCAGCAGCAATGTATTCAGCTTCAGCAGTAGAAGTGGACACTGAGTTCTGCTTCTTGCTACTCCAACTGATCAACTTTCCACCAAGGAGTTGACATCCACCTGTTGTGCTTTTCCTATCTAACCTGCAGCCTGCAAAATCAGAATCTGAATAACCTGTTAGTTCAAGGCTTGAGTCTTTGGGGTACCAAAGACCCAAACCTGGTGTACCCTTCAAGTATCTGAAGATTCTTTTCACAGCAGCTAGATGTGATTCCTTTGGATCAGCTTGGAACCTAGCACACAAACAGGTGGCAAACATAATATCAGGTCTACTAGCAGTCAAGTATAGCAAGCTCCCAATCATGCCTCTGTAAGCTGTTACTGAAACAGCTTTGCCACTGGCATCAGCATCCAATTTTACATTGGTTGCCATTGGGGTTTTAATAGGAGAACTTTGATCAAATTTAAACTTTTTCAAAAGATCTAAAGTATACTTTCTTTGATTTATAAAAATTCCAGTTGAGGTTTGTTTAACCTGTAATCCTAAAAAGAAAGTTAGTTCTCCCATCATACTCATTTCATACTTAGATTTCATGAGTAATGAAAAATTCTTGCATAACTGCTCATTAGTAGAACCAAATATTATGTCATCCACATAAATTTGAACAAGCATAATATCAGACTTCACTTTCTTTATGAACAGTGTGGTATCCACTTTACCTCTGGAGTACCCATTGCTCATAAGGAATTCAGTAAGAGTGTCATACCAGGCTCTAGGGGCTTGTTTGAGACCATAGAGAGCTTTGTCCAACTTATAGACAAAACCTGGGTGTTGTTCATTTTCAAAACCTGGAGGCTGCTTGACATATACTTCTTCTTGCAGCTTCCCATTCAAAAATGCACTCTTCACATCCATTTGAAATACCTTTATGCTCTTATGTGCAGCATAGGCTAGATACAAACGAATTGCTTCTAGCCTGGCCACAGGAGCAAATGTTTCATCATAGTCAATGCCTTCCTCCTGTCTGTAGCCCTGAGCAACCAGTCTTGCCTTATTTCTAATCACATGACCTTGCTCGTCCATCTTGTTCCTGAAAACCCATTTTGTGCCAATTATAGTTTTACCTTTAGGAGCAGGGACCAGCTTCCATACTTTGTTTCTCTCAAACTGATTGAGTTCTTCTTGCATGGCAGTGATCCAATTGGCATCTTTCAAAGCTTCATCAACCTTCTTTGGCTCCATCAGTGAAACAAAGCTAGAGAACATACAAAAGTTCCCTAAGCTGTCCCACCGAGTTTGTATCCCTTTATTTATGTCACCAATTATTTGATCATTGGGGTGACACCTGATCCACTTAGGATCATTTTTCAATGATGATTTACCTGAGTTGTTAACATCTTCAGCAGGTCCTGTTGAACAGCTCTCAAGATTTTCAGACACACTGTTGTCTTGAGCCTGTTCACTTGTTGAACATGTCTGACCACTGTTGAACATATCAGCAGAGGAACTGGGAAAATCAGCATTGATAGGTTCTGGACATGCAGTTGTAATTAAGTCAGTACATTTATTCACACAGGGTGTATTGACATAATCATCATCATGTCCATCATGATTAACAGGTTCCACACTGGATGTAGTGGAAGCTTTTGAGTCCTCTTCATTAATTGAATGCATCAGATCATCAAAGTTGAGGTCTCCTGAAACTGATTCAGGAACAGCTTTGGTGGAGGCATTCTTGGACTCTTCAAAGGTGACATTGATAGATTCATCTATCACCTTTCTTTTGTTGTTGTATACTCTGTAGGCTTTTGATATCGTAGAGTAGCCAACAAACACACCTTCATCAGCTTTAGGTTCAAATTTCGACAGCTGGTCCCTTTGATTCAGAATGAAACAGGGACATCCAAACACATGGAAATAACTGACATTTGGCTTTCTCCCTTTGAGCAGCTCATAGGGAGTCTTGTTGAACCTTTTCACCACTAAGGATCTGTTTTGGGTGAAGCAGGCAGTGTTAACAGCTTCAGCCCAAAATGATGAAGGTAAACCTGATGCACACAGCATGGTTCTGGCAGCTTCAATGAGAGTTCGGTTTCTCCTTTCAGCAACTCCATTTTGTTGGGGAGTTCTTACTGCTGAAAAGTTTTGAGAGATACCTTTCTCTTCACAGAAGTCTTCAAGAGTACTGTTTCTGAATTCAGTACCATGATCACTTCTAAGCTGCTTTACTTGGGCAGAGTTCAGCATTTCCATCTTTTTGACAAATCCAATAATCTCTCTAGCAGCCTCTCCTTTGCTCTTCAGAAAGATCACCCATGTGTACCTGGAGAACTCATCAACCATTACAAGAGTGTATCTTCTTCCTCCTAGACTTGGGACATTAACAGGTCCAAACAAGTCCATATGGATCAAGAAGAGTGGAGTATCAATAGAGAAATTGTGTTTGGATTTAAAAGATGTTTTTCTCTGCTTGCCTTTCTCACAAGCTGTGCATAATCTATCTTTGGCAAAAGTCATAGAAGGCAAACCTGTCACCAACTCTTTCTTACAGAGTTTGTTGATGTTCTTGAAGTTCAGATGTGACAGTCTTCTGTGCCATAACCAGTTTAGATCAGCATTTGTTCTTGTGAGAAAACAGGTTTCAGTTGTGGGGTCAGCAGAATGCATATCCACAACATATACACCTTTCTTTCGTTGAGCACACAGCACAACTTTGCCTTGGGAATCCAATATGTAACCCAGGTGCTCATCAAAGTTAACCTTGTAGCCAGCATCACACAGTTGGCTTATGCTAACAAGGTTATGTTTTAGCCCAACCACATAGGCTACCCTTTTGAACACTGCAGCACCAGCTTTAAGAGTTCCATATCCCTCAGTGGATCCCTGCACATTGTCACCAAAGGTGACTTTTGGCCCTTTTTCAGGCCTGAGTTCACTCAGCAATTCTTTACAACCTGTCATGTGCCCTGAGCAGCCACTGTCCAAGTACCAAACCTGGGAAGGTTGTTTTTCCTGCAGAGTGATAAGAGAATTATTAGTCATTTTTAGGGGAACTCATCACAGAGATGAGTTCTCCTACTTCATCAACATTTGTTGATGGATTTGGAATGTCCACACTAATATTCCCTATCTGGATGGTATCAGCTTGTATACCATCCTCCATGACTGTGACATTTCCACCACTGCTTGTGACAGCTGTGAGGGAAACAGCAGAGTCAACAGGCCTCATGTCCTCAGATTCAGGACAGTCCTTGGCCAGATGTGTCTTCTTCCCACATTTATAACACTTTCTCTTTTTAGCATTTTTGGAAGAAGATCCTTCAGAAACACATTCTGAACTGTTTTTGTTGATTCCTTTAGCAGGTTTAGCATTCTTTGATGAATCAACAGCTTGTGTGGAGAGTTCAATAGCCACAGCTTTGACTGTCTCTTCTTTCCTCTTTTTGGGAGGACATATGTCAAAGACAGGAAGCTTGATTGGCTTTTGAGCTTCCACAGGTTTGGGAAACTTATTCCCATTTGTCTCAGTTTGAGCAATAGCTTTGCCATTGCCCCTACTGGACTGTGATTTATGCTGCCTATCAGCATGCTCACTGTGCTTGGTTTTGAAAAACTTATTTTCATTTAAAACCAATTTACCACTATGATTTGAAAACTTATTTGAAATCACAGCAGTTTTGTTTTCAACATGAGACTTACCCTTGTTGAAAACATGCTGCTTACTTTTTGAAAACTTATTTTCAAAATGTTTAGCATCAAAAGGATTAACATGCTTTTTACCAACAGCTTTGGACTCAGAACCTGTTTTGTCAACAGGTTTAGCATCCACAGCTTCAGTTTGAACATGTTTTCCTTTCTTTTGCTTGTGTGAGCTAGCAGAGCACTTAGCAGACTGTTTTGGAGAACAAACTCCAACATCAGCTTTTGAGCTGAGTTCACACAAGCTGTCAGTATTTTGAGGCCTGACAAACCTGTTTGTTGAGATTAGTTTACCATTCACATTTTGGATGAATGTATTTCGAATTTCACCAAGAGTGGACAAATCTTCTTTCAAAATGCTTATCTCAACAATGGAAGCTGCTGTGTCAAGATCCCCTCCAAGATAGGCTTGGATTTGAGCAGGAATCTGTTGACTTATACAATGGCTGACTTTTTGTGCAGATTGGCACCAAGAGTCAACTATCTTTTGAAGCTTGGCATGCTTTATATCTGTTTCTCTCTTTGTTGGTACACCCTGTGTGACGATAGCAGTCTAATCGATTATGATTTAGGTAATATTCTGAGTTAACCATGTTTTGATATATATGTTTAATATGTGTTTGTCTGTTACTGATTGTGTGTTTGAACTTGATGTAACATATTACAAGAAGTTCAAACATAAAGGTCAAAGATTATGTCAAGCATAAGTTAAAACATAAGTTTCATCACTTAAGTGTTTAAGTGTATTAGGCTAGATTCGAATAGGTTAAGGATGGCATTCGAATCTGAGATAGATTCGAATGAGACCATAGATTCGAATATAGGTTAGATTCGAATCTGTCAGATGGACAGATTCGAATGGGCCTTAGGCCAGATTCGAGGTTGGCCCACAACAGACTCGAATCAGGGTCTATAATTAGGGATAGACTCGAATCATTAGCAGACCTTTGGCAGAATTCGTGAGGAATTAAGCAATAGGCGATCTCGAGTTTATCAGCTAGGTGAGTCCCGTTTCGGAGAGAATTAGTACGTAGGATCGTTCGTGTGTCGTTCGTTCAGCGTCTAATAGTCTCCGTGTTTCCGTTGGTTGAGAGCTGTCCGTCTAACCGTCAACGAGGATTCCGCACTCGTTCACGGATTCGCGTCTAGATAGATCTTGCATTGGTAGACCTTACAAGTGGTATCAGAGACTAGGGAGTGTTCGTGGTGTTCTTCGTGTTCATCAGATACATTCTAGGTTTCTTGACGCTAGTTGGACGGTTTTTCTCTCAAAAACGTGTTTTTGAGCTTAGCAAATTCATATTCGGGAAACACTTTGTGATTTTTCACGTTTTTGGTCGAAATCATTATTTTTCCTTTGAAAAATAGTGATTTAATCTGTAAAACGTCAAAAAATCAAAGTGTTAGCCGTTTTTCGAGTTTGCGGCGCTCGAATCTATAGGGGTAATTAGGGTTTTACTTTATTTTCGAGTCTAACCAAAATACGCTCCTTTCGAGTCAATTTCAGTCAGTTTCGAGTCTGTGGTGTTTCGAATCTGTTACTACATTCGAATTGGATCTCGAGTCTATATTGTTTCGAGTTTGTTTCGAGTTTGTTACTGTTTCGAGTCTGTGCTTTGATTCTGCTGAAATTTCGATTCTGTTGTGCCTTCGATTCTAAGGGTCTTCGAGTCTAAGAGGTCCTTCGAATCTGTCAAATCTTCGAATCTAAGGAATTGTTCGAATCTGTCATAATTTCGAATCTAATTGAATTAAGTTACTTAATCGAATTTAATACCAAATAAATTGGAATCTAATTTAATTCGAATCTATCTAGATTCGAAAGAGTTAATTCACATTAGTTTCGAATTAAATTAATTAAGTCTAAATTCAATTTGTTTCAGAAAAGATGTCAAACCTTCAGAAATTCCTTGAGATGGATCACGAAGTAGGGAAGGCCAATGCACCACCTAAGCTGATGAAAGTTGAGGATTACTACTGGTGGAAGGACAGATTTACGGATTTTGTACGATTCAACGATATGCGCATGTGGGTGTGCATTGATGAAGGGTACATTCCACCAGTTTCTGAGGTTGAAGGCCGTCAAAAGGTTCTGTCATACCAGATGATGAAAGAGGATGACAAGAAACTATTTGAAGCTGAAAACAAGGCTTTCTCTATTATCCGTATGGCGTTACCTCAAGATATCTTGCACACATTTCGGACTCAAAGGACGTCGAAAGAACTTTGGGAGTCTCTCCAGAAAAGGTGTGAGGGTAATCCACGGGTACGTAGAAAGCGTACAGAGCTGTTGACCCAACAGTTTGCAATTTTCAAGGCTCTTAAGGATGAACAGTTGGATGATATTATCACACGATTTTATCATCTGATAACAGAGCTTGAAAGTCATGGTATTGAGTATTCTGACACTGACAAGAACAACAAGCTTCTTGATGCCCTACCAGCCAAATGGGCTATGTACGTGGCAATGATTAAGCTGAATGAAGATAAATACTATGCTCAATCACTGGATGACATCGTGGGAACGTTGAGGGCATATCACTTCGAAATGATAAAGGCTGAGACTGATTACGAGCAAATCCAAAATCCGGCTATGTATTTTGGAAAGACATCAAAATCATCAGTGACAGCTGATCAGAAGAGTGCTACAGCGTTTTTCACCGGAGAAACGTCATCGCCACCAGAGTCCGAAGACTCACTGAATCGCGCATTCTTAGGGTTAGGAAGATCGGAAGAACCGCAACCTCAAGTCCAACAGGCATCGACCAGTCAGAGCTATTCTAAGATGCCAATGAGCGCAAAGTCGGCGGAAGAACATCTGAATCTGCTTGCTTCGTTTGTGGCCGCATACGGAAATTGCGTTCAAGGGAAGATCAATGATCCGGCTCTTTGGGATGAAGATTACGATCAGGTCGACCCTGATGACTTAGAGGAAATGGATCTGAAATGGCAACTGGCCATGGTAACCCAGAGGGTTAAGAGATTCATAAAGAGAACTGGAAGAAATCTGCAGATGAACAACAAGGGGATAGGATTTGATAAGTCCAAGGTGAAATGCTATAACTGTCAGGGATTGGGACACTTCGCCAGGGAGTGTCAAAGACCGAAGGTAGAGACATACCAGGGGCAGAGTCAGCATCAAGGACAGTACCAAAGTCAGTCCCAACAGAGATACCTTCCGAGTTCCTCATCTGGTCAGGCCAATCTAGCGGGTCTGATATCAAATGTCACTTCTGACAGACAGCTAGATGATTCCTATGACTGGAGTTCACATCCGGAGTCCAATGCTAGAGCTTTCATGGCTGAAGTTACGGAAAATGGTTGTGAAGAAGACGAGCAGACCACAAGGGACAGCAGTCCGATGTGGGTAGAGAAAGCGAATGATCAGACCGTGCTGGAGTTTGCTGCTCAGATGGCCAACGTGGAATCTGACAACTCAAAGGTTAGTCTTTCTTATTCTCTATTTCATGAATTATGTGCTTTATGTGTTAGTTCTAACGATAGGTTAAATCTAGTCTTAGACTCACATAAGACCATAGCTGCTCAAAATGAAAACTTAAAAATAGAAAATGCTAGCCTAAATGATATAAAACAAGATTTAAAAGAAAAACTTAAGGCTGATGCTCAAGACGTAATCGTTCTAAAAGACAAACTGAGTGAGCAGTGTGTTAGGATAGAACTTATGTATGAGCACGTAGAAGCTTTGACCAAAAGTCTGAAAGACAAGGACATAGAGCTAGCCGAGACCAAGGTTAAGGTAGCAGAGGCAAATAGCAAGCTGGAAAAGTTTAGGAATTCGAGCCTAAACCTAGGGAAAGTCTTAGATGCCCAAAGACAGTCTAAGAAGCCTGTAGGTCTAGGTTTTCACGAAATTCCTCCACCGTTCAATGCAAACTATGTGCCTCAGCCTCAGGAGAAAACTGACAACTCAGTAGACTTAGAGGACCTACCTGAACCGACAACTGAGCCTAAAGTTGAAAATACACCTAAGGTGACTGACTCAACTGTCAAGGTCAAAAAAGTGAAATTTGTGTCTTCCTCCAGTGAAACACCTGCAGGAACACAGAAAATTTCATGGGCTGACCAGGTCGAAGAGACAGACACTGTAGATGTACCAAAGGTAATAGACACTAGTGAGACACCTAGATCTAAGGGACCAACCAAAAAGTCCATGGATAAGATGTCTTGCTTTAGATGTCACGAGAAAGGGCATGTTGCTTCTCACTGTCCAAATAGGAAAGCTGATGTTACACCTAAGACAGTGAATCCAACACCTGTTAAGCCCTCACCAAGTGTGGCAAGCACTAGTAGTTCTCAGAGTACCGAGAAAACTGTGCAGGTCGCACCAAAACCTGTTGTGAAACAAACACCGGTTAAGGTTGGACCAAAAGAAGTGGTTAGGACAAATTCACCGAATCGTGTCTTTAATCAATCTAGGTCAGCACCTCAACAAGTCTATAGGAGCACCACACCTAGCAGGTCACACACTCAAGTTAGGTCACATACTCCTGTTAGACAATATGTTCCGGTAAAAGCTCAGGGATCACAGTCTGAAATGCATTATAATAAGACTTATTCTAGAGCACCACAACAAATGCCTACTCAAAGGCAAAGAGTGAATCTAAATCACTCGGCACCACAACAAAATTCAGTTCAAAGGCCCAAGTCACCTGAAAGGCGAGATGGGTACTTGAAAGAATTCAAGTATGTGGACGAGAATGGTATTACCAAGTCAGTCATGGCTTGGGTTCCCCGTGA